>JAPYZK010000330.1:0-47699 GCA_030522785.1 Platygaster equestris
ATTTGAGAATTATGCACCATTCACTACACGCATTTTTGTGGTATGATGGAATTTTCGTGGGTTTGGAGAAAATGATGGAATATTGGTGGAATTTTGTCGAAAATTGTAAAATTCTGTAAAATTGTAAATTTTTGACGGAGTCGCGAACGAAAAAAGTCATTCTATTTGTCCGCAACGTCACTTATTTGTCCGCAACGACACGTGCCTATTCCTTTTCGCACACCATTCGTAAAAGAGCTGCTTGCGTGCGCTTGTTCAGGCAGCGAAACGCTACTTCACGGCAAATTTCGTAAAAAATAATATATAAGGTTTAATTAATCCACCCCCCTAGATTCGGTAAAAAATAATATATAAGGTTTAATTAATCCACCCCCCTAGATTCGAGGGGGTGGATTAAGATCACTTTTTACACACTCTAATAACTTTAATCCAAACAGCCGTTTCCCCTTTACGTACATAATCGCCAAAATATCGACACGAAATTAGCTTTTTTCGCATTTTTACTCACTGCTTGATGCATCATAACGCCTGTTCTAAGACTCACCTGAAACAGAAAAAAGGGAACAAATTAATTACGATCCCAATCAAAGTAATGACAAATTTCTTGTGCGATGACAGAATAATACCAAAACATCGAAGGCCTGGGTCACATCTCGTAGGAGCGCAAAAATGACTATATACATCAATTTCTCATCAAACTGTTGCTTGTACAGCAAATGATGGACGAATTTGGTTCCCTTTGTATGTACGCGAGTGCACGACAAACATCATTGGTGAGCACGTATCGGCATGTTTATGCACCATGCTGAATGAAGTTGAATAATAAAACTTCGAGTTTAATTTCAAAAATGCTCCTCGAAAATGAAAACTGAGTAACGTGCCATTTTTGTAGGTCAAGAGCCTTCGGTAAGTCAATTTTCATGAAGACGAAAGATCGTCCTGGCAAAAAAATTCTACGAATTCAGAAACACGGGATTTCGGTCGTCTAAAAAGATCGCTACAGCGACCCTGATGCTTTGTTTCATGTTTATAGGTCAATTTAAAGGGCAAGAACACGTCGTAAGCTGATACTACAAGTATTAAAAAATGTTCATTTTTCATAATCTACCGTCATGCACCTTCTATTTTTTTGTCAGAAAATAAAGGTTTAAGGCGATGTCACAGCTACCAGAGCGTGCGCTGGTGTAGGCGCGAGTCGGCGTATCGCTATCACTACGCTCATTGCACCTGAAACAAATGCCGATCGTTGAAATGTTTGTAATGCGAAAAATTTACGAATCTGCATTTTTTTTCAGGCGCATTGAGCGTAGTGACAGCGATACGGCGACTTCCGCCTGCACGAGCGTACGCCTTGGAAACTGTGACAGCGCCTTAATGTTCGGAAAAATGTTGTGATAATAGACTACTTACTCCAAAAAATACTCGCGCCATGATAAAGAAATCAAAAAACGAGAAGAAAAAGGCATGAAAAGAACAATCACGAAACCGTCACAGATGTGACGATTTCCATTTTTGAAATTTTTCGGCTCATTTTCGAAATAATACTGTTGATTCAACATTGTTTGATCAAAAAAAAAAAAAATGAACGCGCAATGATAAAAAAGTCGAAAAGGAGATGAAAAAGGCACGAAAACAACCGTCACAAAACTGTCACAGATGTGACGATTTTCATTTCTAAAATTTTTCGGCTAATTTTCTGAAGAGCCTTATTGATTCAATATTGTTTCATCCAAAAAATACTCGGGCTATGATAAAAAAAGTCGAAAAACGAGTAAAAAAAAAGGCAACAAACCATCACAAAACCGTCACAGATGTGACGATTTTTATTTATAGAATTTTTCGGCTAATTTTCGGAAGAATCTTGTTAATTTTACATTGTTTGTTCCATAAATACTCCCGCCATTATAAAAAAGTCGAGAAACGAGAAAAAAAGGCATGAAAAAAACCTTCTGAAAACCGTCACAGAACTGACGATTTATATTTCCGAAATTTTGCGGCTAATTTTCTGATGAATTTTGTTGACTTAACATTGTTGCATCAAAAAAATACTCGCGCCATGATCAAAAAGTTGAAAAACGATAAAAAAAAAGACATAGAAAACCGTCACAAAACCGTCACAGATGTGAAGATTTTTATTTCCGAAATTTTTCGGCTAACTTTCTGATGAATCTTGTTGATTTAACATTGTTTCATCTAAAAAATACTCGCGCTATGATAAGTCGAAAAACGAGAACGAATGGGTGCTTATTTTCAGTAGGTACGTCCCATCGAAATATTGTCTATTTGACCGCGGGAAGAAGATCTGTAAATAAATTATAAATTCGAGAATCCTTACCATTGGGAGTATGACTGGATTACGTCTGATGAGCGTCGATTTGATCGTCGAAATGTTTTATGCAGGATCTTGAATGTTACAGTAGTGATGGCGTGGTAGTCCTTCCTAAAGCGTCTTTCCTGAAGAGAAAAAGGAGCTGAAGCTCATATGTGGCGCCATTTTATATGCTCATTTTAATCGAGTACTTTATTCTATCTTATATAATCAAAAGGAAGCGGGAAATATCCCGGGCAGAAACTATTTAGAGACAACAAACTTATAAACCGAAGATCAATCTCAAATTGTTTTACTTTTCGAGAGTCACGTTTAAAAAATGAAAAATTTTGGAATTTTCGTAGCATTATAATATAGTATTATCTTTCCTGGTGCTTCTCAGCAAAATCTCAACATTCTAGCGCTTTTAATATAGAGTCAACATTTTTTTAGCGTGATGCGTATAATGTTTCAATGTATGTATCAGTCAAATTTTTGTGAGTCAATTTTTCAAATCATTAAATAAAATGATACGAATATATAATTTTAGAGTTCTCAGTACTACATTTTTTTCAGACGACCAATTCTAAAGTTTGAGAATATGTGAATTTTTAAGTTTTTGAAATTCCTGTATTCTAATTTCTCGAATCTCAAAAATCAAATTTGGAAAACTCCAAAACTAGGTAGTTCGAATTTTTGAATACTCGAGATTTTTATTTTTTAATTTTAAAAACATCAAACTCACAAAATCTCAACTTTTAATTTTCGAATGGTGAATTTTTGAATTTCTCATTTTTTTTGGTTCTTAAGACTCAATTTATTTTTGACTCGATTTATTTTGGAGTTTTTATATTTGGATTTTCGATGTTTCTGATTTTCGATATTTTTATTTCTCGAATCTCAAAAAATCAATTTTATTTTTCGAGATTATTTTTCGACATGAGATTATTTTTCGAGAATTTTATTTTCAAAATTCGGTAATTCTGTGGTTTTTATTGCTGATTACTGTGGATTTATATTTTTTAGTACCCAAAACGTCAAACTTTCAAAATCATAATGTTCGAATTTTTGAAGTTTAAATTTCCAAAATTAGTGAACTAATCAAATATTCTAATTTTTCAAGGCCTAAAAAATCTTGGATATTTCACATTTTTTGATTTTCGAATTCCTTGGACTTAATTTTTTCTTGTATCAAAATTGTGCAGCATTCGTTATAAAAAGTAAATTTCAATAATACAAAAATTATACAATTTATTCGAAGTACGAACGTTTTTTTTAATTATGGAAAATTTCCAATTATATAAGATTAAAATACTGATTTTACGTAAATTTGATATTACATTATATAATTATACTATACACATTATAATAAAATATTCTTAATTATTGAATATTTAATGAATATTAGATCAATTCAATATTTAATAATAGAATATTAAAAATATTGATTAAATATAATATTATTCAATCCTATGTCATATATTTAAAAATTATATAGAATATAAGTTGATATTACATGAATTTGAAAATATTAAAAATTTTTTAGGTATCGCAAATTCTCAAAGATTTAAATAGAAACTCTTAATTTTCAAAATTATTTCTAAGATACTCAATTTTTTGTATCTGCAAATTTTGATTCTAGATATAATTTATAATTCTTCAAAATATACAAAAATATATCATTTCTTATGTCTTTATGATTTTTTGCTTTTTTTTGGTTTTGATTTTAATTTTTTTTTTTACTATTTCATCATGATTTATTTTTATTTTTGTACCTTGTGTTTCTTTTTGTACCTAGATACTTTTAATTGTCGAGTTACATATTTAATTTTAGATTTTGAATTTCAAAAAATCGAATCAAACTTTCCACTCAACTCCAAGCAAACAACTCTTCAAGCGCCGTTAAAAAAACTCACCACTTAATACGGAAACGACAACAAAATCAAAAATGATGCACAACACTCGCGAACGATCGATCAAAACCAAAATTCGACGGTTTATGATTTTGTTCTAGACGTCAAATTTTTGACGCGAAAAACAGCGAAAAAGACGCGCGAGTTCGGCAAATTGAGGTTACTGCGCATTACTCGCCGAAATAACCGCCCAATAACCGCCAAAAGTCAACATATGATTTTTTGTGATGTGTCCGCCATTTTGTTAGTACAGTTTGCACAAGCGTATTTTATATGTGTATAAACTGTACTAATAGAAATGACATTTTTAATTACAGAACCTAAACAATTGTTTACTGCGTTTACTGTCAAAAAACGTAATTGTCAATATTGATAAACAATAACAATCTACAATGATAAAAACATCTCAAACACTCCTTGCCCAAGCTTAAATCCTTAACATTATAACAAAAAAACAAATGTAAAATTCCTCAAACTTCCAAACCCTAATGTCGACTAATTTTTCAGAGCAAATATCAATATGATGAATCTTTTAGGAAAACGCAAAGTTCGTTAAAGTTGTGAGTAAAAAGTGAAAATAAAAGAAAATGGCGGCGATAAGACACACATTGCAACGGGAAATTTTCACCCCGAACGATGAAAAACTTTTGAGCGTTTGTCACGTTAGCAAAACGTACAAAAAAAAGAAAACGAGCTTTTTGTGCTTGACCTCGAGCATCGACGACCCGGACACGTTGATCTTGTACCAGATCAAAAAAAGTGACAAGAATGTTTACAAGAAAAAACAGGTGATTTAATTTTCGAATTGGAAAATCAGTCTTTTTACTGCCGATTTCCAAGAACTCGAAAATTGGATTTTTCTTTTTCTAGGATTTGAATCAATGAAAATTTAGAATACGATAATTCCAAAACTCGAAAAAATCGAAAATCAGAAGATTCAAATATAGAAATGGAAGAATTTCCAATTTTAGTTGCACTTTAAGATTTTTTTAAATTTAGAAAATCTTAAATCGACATTTGACAATGTAAATTCAGAAATTCGGAATTTTAACACTGAAAAAATCAAACAAAACTGATAACCAAATTTTGTAAAATTGTAAATTTCAGATATGAAAATGTACAACCTGAAGTCATTCAAATTTGAAAACAAAAAAAATGCTTTGAAGAATGTTTTGAAAATTGAATAAAATCTTGTATTGATTCGAATTAATTTTAACAGTCCTGGTGTATGGCTGATATTCGAACCGTTGACGGAATCGACGGTGATTCCATGGACATGGAAATTCACATTGACAAAATTTACAAATGGACGGCCACGAATTCCCAGGAACGGCGGACTTTTTTGAGCACTTTGCATACATGTACTTTTGATCTTCCCCAGAGGCCAGTTTTCAAAAATATTCCCAAAGAATGGTTGTCAGAACCAACGTCAATTATCGAGAGAGACATTCAATACACGACTGGTATAACAATTTTTTTTTATTCCCTGAAATAAGATTTGAATATCATTTTTTTGAATTTGATTGTCCAATTTTTCCAAATCTTGAAAAGCTACTTTTTTCTAAAATCATGTAATTTGGAACTCACTTTTTGATTCGTCGATATGAATTTTCAGTTTCAGAGATTTTTGAATCAATGTTAATAATTATTTGTACAAGATTCGATTTCATTAATTATGAATTTTCCAAATTTTTGTGAATGTAAATTTGGGAAATTCCAAGTTTCAGAACTTTGATTTTTGAAATTTTATTTATGTTAATTTTGAGTTTCACTTTTTTTGGTCTATTAGATTTTGGACATTTTTTTAAATTAAAATTTGTGAAATTGTAAGTTTTTCTTATTTTGTAAATTATTGTAATTACTGTTGAGTTTTGAACCTTATTGTATAAGTCCATTTGTGGAATCACATTTTTTCAATAAAAAACACAAAAATATAGTAATTGGAGTTTTCAATACTCTTTTCAGATCTTTTGTCAACTTCCTTGACCTTGGAATATCAGCCAATAACTGAAAAAGAAGCTTCGGATCTTGCATCGCTCATGCAAAATTGCGATTACGCTGTTTCCAATGCTGAATTGTTCATGGAAAATTTGTCCAAAGAACTATCTGTTTTGGATGGTGTACGTTTTTTCCATATTTTTGTTCCTCACCTTAGCCAACTACTGATGGCAATGATATTTATTGGTTACATTTATGTACATCAAAAATTGATAAATAGATGTAAATTTACATTTCTCAATTTTTTGTACACGCTTTTAATTTTTTCATACATAATAATTAAAATAACTAAATTAATAATAAATATCATGCCCATCGGTAGTTGGCTGAGGTGAGGATGCCAATGTATTTTTTACTTAATATATTGTTTGTTTATAAATGAATAAATAAATATTGTTTGTAAACAGGAAAACGTGCAAACTGTCCTGGCATCGGAACCGCAAGTGAGCCAGTTGATGAACGGCATCGAAGCTGCCATTGAAGAAGCTTCATTGGTAGAAGCTCGATTGACGGCTTATGACGAAGCTCTTGGCAGAATTCGAGAAGCCATGGAACGAGTGGGACAGAAGAATCAAGCGATACACACTGCCAATCACAACGCCAGACTTTTGTTGGACCAACTTGACGCTGTCACTGTAATAATTTTAATTCTTTTTTTGGCCCATAAGGTTCATTTTATTGAAAATTTTGATAAGAAAGTGAACCTTATCGAAAATTGTATAATATTGCATAGTTTTTCATAATTTTGGGAGAGTATGTTTTATTGGAAATTTGGATGGGAAAGTGAACCTTATCGAAAATTCCAGAGTTGTGAACAATTTTTTAATTTGAAGGTCGTCAGGTTTTAGAGACTTCGAGTGTTTTTAATGTTCGTAAAATTTTAAAGCCTAGAAGTTTCAATATTCTTAACATTTTGGCAATTCGAAGTTTTGAAAAATTTCCATGTATTTTAAAGTTCATGTTTTTCAGAATCAGCTGGAAATCTCTGCCGAGCAACAGCGGACTTTGCACGAAGCGGAATTGCCGGAAAATTTAAAAGAACTTTGTCACGCGGGAAGCGCACTTTTGCAAGCCGTGTCCGCGCAGTTGCCGCAAGGTCTCGATCGACTCGGAGCTGTCGCCGAACAAAAAAGACGACTCGACAAAATGAAAGCCAAATTTTCCCACATTGTCGCCAGGCATCTCAACAATTTATTCGTTTATTTGGTAGAAAAATGACATTTTTCAGATGATCAAATTGAAGAATTCAAATTTTTTTAAATTAAAAAACAAAAAATTAAAAACTTAAAAAATTACAAAATTGGTGAACCTGACAAAAATATGAACGAGAATTCAAAGAAAACAAAACGTCGAAAATAACGAAATGAAATTTAAAAAAAATAACTGTTAATAAAATTCACGAAAATTCAAAGAACGAAAAACTTTAAAAATAACTTCATAAATTTTACATAAGAAAAGAATTTCAAGAACGAAAAATTTCCAAATGAATTAAAAAATTAATTCAAATTATCAAAACTTTATTTTTTGGCTCCAGAAGTCAGCAATTTGAGTGATAATTTTAAAAAATTCAGATTTCTTCCTGTATAATACAGAAAAAAAATTGTTACAGGGAAATGACGTTACAGACACGTCGAGTTGCTCAGCAAATTTCACTCTTCCGACTCACCAGAGCGTTCATCGCGAACTCGAACCTTACACGGAACTGATGAAGTTACTTCGCGTGCTGGACAATAAAGTTTTCGTGCAACTTACTTCAGTTTACACGCAAACGATGAGTACTTTGTACCAGAGAGATGTCAAATTTTTTTTTGAAGAGGCCAAAACACGACTCGCCAGCAAAAGGATCAACGGTGAATTTTTTTTGCGATTTTCCTCGTTGAATTTTAGATAAGAAAAAAATGTATAACTGTTCAAAGTATGTCGATAAATATTACTGTGATTCAAAAACAACGATAACTTCTTTAAAATATCGATAACTACTTTAAAAACATCGAAAAATATCGATATGTATCGATTTTATTTAAAAACATCGATAACTACCAAAAATATATCGAACTTTTCAACGCTTACTTTCTTTTATTTTCTTACGCGTTCAGTGTTTAAACTAAATAACGACGAAATCTATAATTCGCAATCAAGATCATTTTTCATGACAAAAATATTTATTTTTTAACAGCAAACGCTTCGACTCGACAATCAGCTGGGTCAAAAGTGGAAGACTTGATCAGCCCAGCTCCGATTTGCTTGTTGAGCAACGAGTCTTGGACGCCGCAAAATGAGGGAATCGTGCTGGATTCGATTCTCGATCGGGTTTTATCCCAATTACAGCCCATTTGTCTTGCGGAGCAAGCGTTTTGTACGAAATTTCTTCAGCTTGGATTTTCTGTGAATTTGCCGATTAATAAGGTATGAATTACGTAAATTTACGTACTTTTTTTTTTGAGAAATAAGTTTGAGTCTCGAAAATTAATTAAAAAATGAAAAATTATCCTGAAATTTTTACGTTTCACAGACGATTGAACCCGAAGAATCCGAAAAAGTTAATAATAATGAGGTTTTTGCGACGAGTCCTGTGAATAAGAAACTGGAGAAACAGTTGAACGACGAAGTGCGTTCGATGATGGCGGTCATATTTCCGTCTCTGGAATTCGAGTTGAATAATTTTATTTCGTTTTTGGACAAAATCGACAGTTTGTGAGTTGTCACTTTTTTATACAATTTATATTATCATTATTCTTCGAAATACATCGATAAAAATCGAATAAATGCATTTTTTTTTAACTGGTATATTTCAATATTTCTGAAAACCTTACATTTCAGCAATATTTTTTTGTCCAAATTTCGCAAAAAACATCGAAAAATCAATATAATGTCATAATTTTTCGAAATACATCGAAAAAAATCGAAAAAATACTTTTTTTCAGCTAGTGCATTTTGATATTTCTAAAAGTCATACATTTTCAGAAATATTTTTTCACACATTTTTCGCAAAAATCATCGATAAATCAATATAATATCATGATTTTTCAAAATACATCGATAAAAATTTGATAACTTCACGTTTTTTTTCAGCTGGTGCATGTACGTTTTGGTGCGACTTTCGCAACACGTGATGTCGGCCCAGGACACGGGATCATTTTTGTCGATGACTTTCGCGTCGGCTTTGGTCCAAGTCAAGCGCTCTTTTGACAAATTCATGCAGGCCCAGCAACAGTCGATTCTGCGGGACGTTAAGGTCAACCGCAGGAATAAATGCGGCATTTTGCCCTACGTGGAAAATTTCGGGCCCTTCGCGAGGGCGACGGAAAATATTTTCAAAAACTCGGACAGAAAAGTTGACATGGAAAAGTGGTACACGAAACTCGTCGGCGGGACCATGTTCGATGCCATTATGATGCACAGTGCGGAGCATCACAAAACGCCTCAAGAAGTCATTAGAATGGGTATTTTTAGATTTTTGAGTTTTCAATTTTTTCATTTTGGAAATCGAGAATTGCGAATTTTTGACTCTGGGTTTTGTGGTACTTAATTATATAACTTTTTCGAATACACGGAAATTTGGGAAATTACTGGGGTTTTTTCGAAATTATGTGAAACTACTGGAATTTTTTAAATGTGTACATTTTTTGAATTTTTCTAATTTTGCCGTGTTCACGAGTTTATTGGAATTTTGGAAATTTTTATAATTGTTTTAATTTCCAGAATATGCTTGAAGTTTGTGGTATTTTCAAAATTTTTAAAATTGGAGAAATATATGCAATGTTCAAACATTTTTTACATTCCCAAAATTCTCAAAATATATGCGATTTTCAAAGTATACAATATTTTTTTAATTCCGAAAATTCTCATAATTTCCTAAGTTTTGACATTTTAAGAAATTTCCTAAGTTTTAAAATTTCGAAATTCCTAGTTTATAAAATTAATAAAGTTTATTTTTCATAATATTCGGAATTTTTGTATGTTATAATCTTAAATTTGTATTTTTGATTCATTTTCATGTTTTGAACACATTTTTTCAAAAGTTGTAGCAATTTAGGAATTGAGAAATTTTGAGTTTTTTGAGGGATTCGATTGTTTTTAATTCGTCAAATTCGTCAATTTCAAATTCGGAGTCATATTTTTTCTTTTTGAAAAAATTCATAAATTGGACATCAATACCGAGTACAAATTATTTACTCTTATTATTTGTGCTTTTCAGAAAATTTCCATCATCTCTACGATCTTTTGTCGCAATTGAAAATTCAAGTTCTCGACAACGAAAGGAAGGAAGCCAAGCAGAAATATCAAGATGCTCTTCGAGCTTACGTGACACAGTACTTTGGCCGTCCCTTGGAAAAACTGAATGTAATATTAATAAAATAACATAGTAATATACATATAAATCATGATTCCAAAAGTTTTAAGAAATACACAACTGTTTAAAAAATTTCGATATTGTTCGAGTAATCGTTGATCAAAATTTTTGTGTATTCCTTGATCTGAATCCTTTAACTGACCCAACATCGATTTTTTCAGTTGTTCTTCGAAGGAGTCCAAGCCAAAGTCGGAGCAGGTGTAAAAGAATCCGAAATCAGCTACCAAATGGCGTTCAGCAAACAAGAATTGCGAAGGGTCATAAAAGAGTACCCTGCCAGGGAAGTGAAAAAAGGTCTCGAGCATTTGTACAAAAAAGTCGAAAAACATTTGTGCGAAGAAGAAAACTTGCTGCAGGTATTTCGAAAATTTTTTTCATATTTTTTATGAGATGAATTTTGTCAAATTCATATATTTCCTAAATAATAACAAAAATTCTTTATATTTCAGGTTGTGTGGCATGAAATGCAAAAAGAATTCATCGCCCAGTACATCCACTTGCAAGAACTCATCCAGCGATGTTACCCCGACAGCATGATTTCCTTGGATTTCACAATGGACGACATTTTAGAATTTTTTTCCGAAATCGCGAGATCCCATTAAATAATAGGGAGAAAAATTTGAAAGTGCAATTTATAGTTACGTAGAGTCCAAAATTTCAGTTCTGCCAAATTTTACTAAACTAATCTTTTGTGTCGCACAAGTTACAATTTATTTTTTCTCATTGTTGATTACAAAAAGATGTAACATAAATTTTAAATTTTATTTAACAATAATTTGTAAATATTGTATAAGGAGTTGAAGATAGCGGAAAAATGTTATTAAAAAATGTTATTTTAGAATACGTGCATTGCAATGTATTTTTATTGATGCCTGCGCGTTATTTTCTATTTACATGTTATTGCCTTAATTGCATTCGGTGTTTCTAGAACGATGAAATGATTTTTGGCGATTATTTTACTTGGGCGGCCACTTCGGTGGCAGGGCGTTGAAGAATATTATTTCCCATCCAATGATCTATAATGACACAAAGGAATTTTTTTTAATGTAGTTAAGTAATACTTAAATTGAGATTTTACTGTATTCAGTGGATTTATATCGAGGTTGTACTGTATTTGGGTAATGGTTAAGAACTGATTGTATTGAAAGAATTTTAATCGAGAGTTGAGTGTATGTGAGTGACTGAAATCAAGATTTGACTGTATCAGGTTGTAATAATCATTATTCCACTAGTTACAAAATTACTTTTTCCTACAATTTCATGTATCATATATAAAATAAAATTTGTAATTAGTGGAATAACAGTTTTTCAACTCGTGTGATCCTTAAACATGTTTTTGTTCCATTTTCTGCAATGTTGGATAAAATATAATTTGTAACTAGAAATATTCAGCAAAATTGGTTTTAGAATCATTTGAGAGAGAAAACAATTTTTGTTAAGGAATGTTCGACTGTTTTTCAAGGTTCATGAAAGTGTTTTTCGCACCGCGTACACAGATCCAATGCTGAATACGAGTCCTTGGATGAGATGCCTGTTGTATTTTCTCTGATTCGCCTGGTATTGTTCCTTCCAAGAACCTTGAGGCACTGGGAACTCGTCCATTGTTGGAGTTTTGAATTCAGCATGCCCGTGGTATCGCCGGACACCTGAAAGTGCTCGTATTTCTAATTTATTGACTGAAAATATTGTCTATAATTTTCCATTGACAATTACTGATTAAGAATTAATTTTGAATATTATTAAGTATAAAATATGAAAATGGATGATTACTAATATTGTATTATATATTTGTGAATTTTCAATTTTCAGATTTAAAAATTTTTCAGCTTTTGAGTGCGAATTCTAAAATTTATCCCATTTTAAAAATTGTACGATGTGAAATGTCACATTTTCAAGTTTTGCCTCTAAAATTTTTCGAAATTGTAAATATTTCAACTTATGTCAAAAATCGTCACTTTTCAAAGTTTTTTGACAAATCACGGAGAAAGAAGAAAAACTCTTAAATTTACACACGAAACTAGAAAATTAGTAAATAAAAATGTACGCAACTAAAAAAATACGAAAATTAACACTTTGACGAAAAAGTCACGATTATAATTTTCGAAAGCTTCCAAATTGAAAAAACATATGTCCAAACCAGTTGTTTCGTCTCGAGACATTCGTAAAAGTGTTTTGAAACAACAAAAATATTATCGATTTGTGGTTACTTCATTACGTAACACCATGCAAACAGAGAAAATTTGACAATTTCTCACCGTTTCGTGAACTTCGTACAACAACAGATTTCACAACTTGGCTCAACATTTTTTCCCTACAACTGTTGTTTTCTTTTTGTAAGGAAAAAGTTATTAACAATTGGAAAATTCCAAGACAAGCAGACAACGAAAAGCTTTTTTTCTCTCCTGTCTGTCAATAGATTGCAATTGATTGTAATAGATTAACAAAGATGGCGACGGAGCCAGAACCGTGCGCCTCTGAACCGAGTCCGATACCCCGGAGCCAGACAGAGAGAGAGAGAGAGAGACAGAGTGATCACAATCATCATCACAATTGAATCAATCGAATTGAATCGATTCATCAATTGAGTTATCGAACTATCGAGTAGACCTGCGGCGCCGTTTCATGGTTTCATGTTTCATCCAGTTTCCTGCCTTTTCCCTTTTTCATTCACGCGACCCCAGCGTTTTGGACGTTTTTCGAAAATTCTCTGAAAATACCCTTGTGTTCATTTTGAATTGGCAATTCAAAATCCACCAGGATGGCGCGTTACACGCAGCGCCCGGAAAACGCCCTAAAAAGGGCGAACGGTGAGGAAAAATATCTTTTACAGCTTGTGCAAAAACGGCACAACATGGCTGATCTTTTTCGATTTCCTCCACTTTTTTTGTTTTCCTGAACTATCGTTTTTCGCAGGCGTCGAAATCCGCGCAATTTTTTTGTATTTTTTCTTATTATTTTTGCGATAAAAAGTCTTGGAGATTATATTTTTTGAGGGATGCTTGTGTTCTGACAATTTGACGTTTGACATGACATTTTTGTATAGCCATATTTTGGTGATTTCGAAGCATTCAGAGAATTTGGGGTCACATTTAATTGGTTTTTATGGGTTTTTTAAGTCATTTTTATTGCGGGGGAAGGAAAGTTTAAGTGATTGTTTGTATTTTTTTGTATTGTTAATTTTTGAGGTTACTTTTTTTCGTTATCAGGTTAAGTTACGAATATGAAATTTTGAACGAAGAAAGTGCAAATTCGATTATTTAAATGTTGAAAAAATGCGATTTTTCAAGTTTATGCAGTTCAAAATTTTTGAATTTTTGAGTCCAAATTTTTTGTAGTAAAAACTTGCATGTTTTGAATATAAAATGCCAAAATAACAAATTTGAAAAATTTAGGAGTGAATTTGAATGTCGATCTTCTGGAAAAATAAAAATGTCTTAAATCATACAATTTTTGTTGAATATTACAATTCTCAATGAAATACAAACAAAATTGTCGAATATTAATTTTTTTAACATTTATCATCTACTGATTTGTGTAAAATTTGCAAAATTTGTGTAAAAATCGTAAAACCTCAATTTTCTTGAACTTCATCCCATGTTAATATCAAACAATCTTCCTTCAGAGTTCATCGAGGTTGGGAAACCGGCCCGCGCATTGGACACTCTCCAAGAAGTCTTCCGCAACAAAAAATGGACATACAACTGGTCCGAATCGATCTTGGAGCCGATAATGTTCCGGTATCTGGAGCTCTGCGTCGAGCTGAAGAAGTCGCACATTGCGAAAGAGGGCCTCTTTCAGTACCGCAACATGTTCCAGTCGGTGAACGTGGGCAGTCTGGAAAATGTCATAAGGACGTATTTGCGGATGGCGGAGGAGAAGACAGAGAGCGCGCGGAAGCAGAGCAAACAGGCGGTCGTGGACATCGACGACCTGGACAATTTGGCGACGCCGGAGAGCATATTGCTGTCGGCGGTCAGTGGGGAGGACGCCCAGGACCGCAGCGACCGCACGATCCTGACACCCTGGGTCAAATTCCTCTGGGAGTCGTACTGCCAGTGCCTGGAGCTCCTCAGGACGAACGCACACGTGGAGGCGCTGTACCACGACATCGCCAGGATGGCTTTTCAGTTTTGTTTGGAGTACTCGAGGAAAACGGAGTTCAGGAAACTCTGCGAGAAATTAAGGAAACACTTGGAGGATATTTGCAAGTTGCCGCAGTTGGCTTCTAATGTGTCGATTAATAAGCAGGTGTGAAAGGGTTTTTTTTATTTATTTATTTTTATTTTTTTTTTTCATTTTTTTTATTTGAGGGCTCGGAAAGCAGAACGCAAAGGGCGCGTGACCCTCAGCTGACCAGTAGGCAGAGGTGGGGATGCTTCGCTGCTCCCGCGATCGAATGCGGGACCGATTGATTTTTCGGGACTTTTGAAATTCGCTGCCGTTTCGTGAATATTGATCGAATCGGGCTGATTTTTATACCAACATGTTTGTGAAGCTTTAGCGCTTCCAATGAACCTAGCTGTATGTCGAATTTGTTTAAACAATCACTCCCCAACAATTAACAAACTTCAAATAACTTTCAGTTGAAAAACTTACAAATTTTTTTAATTTACCATTTTTTTTAAAAGAACTTTTTTCAAGCGTTCAAGAATGCCTTTTAAAAAGGTTTTTGTCAAAAAAAATGGTAAACCAACAAAATTTGTAACAGTTTTTAAACGAAAAGTCATTTGAAGTTTGTTAATTGTTTAGGAGCAATTGTTTGAACAAATTCGACATACAGCTAGGTTCATTGGAAGCGCTAAAGCTTCACGAACATTTTGGTATAAAAGTCAGCCCGATTCGATGAATATTCACGAATCGGCAGCGAATTTAAAAAGTCCAAAAAAATCAATCGATCTCGCATGAGATCGCGAGAGCAGCGAAGCATCCCTACCTCTGCTTACTGGGCAGCCGAGGGTCACGCGCCCATTGCGTTCTGCTTTCCAAGCCCTCATTTGTAATTTGAGATTAATTAGGTTTGTAATTAAGATCAATTTCGAAATTATTGAATTTTCAAAGGGAAAGTCCCACAATTTAAACATGTGAATTTTTATTTGAAATTTGGAAATTGTGAAAGTTGAGGTTTTTTTTTTTTTTTTAATTTCACTTTTGTGAGTTTGTAATTTGTGAAGTTTGATTTTTAATTTGTTAATTCAGTCCATTTCCTTTCATTTTATTTGTTGCATTATATTATTTTACTATTTATTGTATTATTTCATGTTTTATTGTTTTATTTTCAAAATTAGAAGAATAGAAATCGGAATTGTATAATTCATATCTTATCAAGTTTGGAAATATTAAATAATTATATTAGAAGTTTTTGGATTTTTAAATTATTCGATTTAAAATTGTTGACACTTACGGTTTATTAATCATTCATGATTTGTTGATGAATTATTGAATAGCGAAATTTCACGGAAACAGTTCTAATAAATCATGAAAAACTATACAAAATCACGTTACAAACTACCAGAATCTCTGAAAACCGAAAAACTAACCTAAAATTTCTCAGGAAACGCAACAATTCAATCTGGAGACCCGTCTGAACCAACTGGACTCGGCGATCCAGATGGAACTCTGGCAGGAAGCATACAAGGCGATCGAGGACATACATGGCCTGATGAACATCTCACGAAAACAGCCCGTCCCCAAGACGATGGCTAATTACTACCAAAAATTGGCGATGGTTTTTTGGAAGGCCGGAAATTATTTGTTTCACGCTGCTGCGCTTTTCAAACTGCTGCAACTGTCGCGGGACATGAAGAAGAACATGTCGTCCGAGGAACAGCAGAGGATGGCAAACAAGGTGCTGCTGGCGACTCTGTCCATTCCTCTGCCTTCGGCGCACCCAGAATTCGACCGTTTCATTGAGACTGACAAAAGTCCCCAGGAAAAGGCCCAGAAACTCGCCGTGCTTTTGGGACTGCCCCAGCCACCCAGCCGAATGTTTTTGCTCAAGGATATCGTTAGGTTGAGATTTTTTTTCTATGGGAGAATTATTTTCAGGCGTTAATTTTTCAGTTGTTCAAGTTTATTGTTTAGGATTTTCAAAAAAACACTGCCCAAAATTTCAGTCTGAAAAAATCACATTCCTTGAAAATATTTTCTTTTAATGACTTGAGTATCCTGGAAAGCCTTAAAAATGATGGGATTTCACAATCCAGAAAACACCACAACTCTAATTCATCCCTGCATTAATTACGGATTCTTCTGTTATTAATGTTCCATAGTTATTTAGTGATAGCATAAAATATAGTAAAAATTATGATTATTAATTAAATTGAATTAATCCAGGTTGAACGTTGTTGGTCTGGCCGCGCCCCAGTTCCAGGAATTGTACTCCTTGTTGGAGGTCGAATACGACGCCCTGCATCTATGCTCCCGCGTGGACTCGATTGTAACCGCGATGAAAACTGACGAGTCGAGTCCCCTGCTGCAGTATATTCCTGCCCTCCAGGACGTTACCCTCGTGCGTTTGGTGCGCCAGGTGTCCCAGTCATACCAAGTCATCGAGTACAATCGCTTGCTGGAACTCGCTACTTTCACCACGCCTTTCCATCTGGAGCGACTCCTGGTGGACTGCGTCCGGTATAATGACATGCAGGTATACCCTGATTTACTCAACTACACATTTTCAAATTTTCAAGTTCTAAGTTTCAAAGTGAAAAATTTGCTGAAAATCATAAGACTAATTACAGATGATAATTTTCCATGGAAAGATTTGAATATTATCACATTTGTCTCATAAATGATCCAATTTTTGATAAATTCAGATAAGAATCGACCACGGCAAAAACTGCATCCATTTTGGTACGGAATTGTCGGAGGCCCAGAGGGAGGACCACCCAGATGGTCCGATTTTGCAGGCTATGCCATCGGAGCAAATTCGTTGTCAGCTGGTGAACATGTGCACGGCGCTGATTCGCGCCGTAAACGTGATCGCCCCGCTCAAGAGGAAGCAGGAGCGCGAAAAGAGGAGGAACGCGATGGTCGCGCATTACCACGAGACGAAGCAGAACGAGCACAGGATGATCCTGGAGAGGCACTCGATCATTGAGAAACGTAAGGAGCACATCGAGCGCATCAACACTGTCCGCGAGGAGGAGGAGATGCGCCGCCAGGAAGAGATCGCGAGGCAGCAAATGCTCGCCGAGCAGAAACGTTTGGAATTGGAGCGCGAGGAACGCGAGCGCAAACGACAGCAGAGCGAGATTCAGCAGATTCGGGACAGACACTTGAAGGACAAAGTCGCCCAGATTTCGCAGACGAGTCATGGCCAGAAGGTGTTTTTTTGTTTTTTTGTTGAGTTTTTGTGGCCTGACGTTATTTGATTATAAGTTGATTATTTGAGTTAGTTTTTAATGTTTGATATTGGTTTGGGTTCTTGTAGAAATTATTTGAAATTAGAATTCAACATTTTTTAGACTTGGTATTTGTTTTTTAGATTTTTGTTTTATGAGTTTGTGATTTGTGAAATTTGAGAAATTTTGAAGGTTTTTAATTTTGGAATTGTAATATTTTCTGAATTATTCTTGAGGGATTTTTTTTTTTTTTTTTTTTTTTTTTTTTTTTTTTTTTTTTTTTTTTTTTTTTTGTATTTGTATTTTTTTTTTTTTTTTTTCTATTTAAGCTGCATTTTATAAATTATATGCAATGTTCGAATTTTGAATTTTGTTGTATTATTTTGATTGTTCAATGTATCCGATTTTAACTGTTATTTATGATTTTTCGCAAAAGGTCTTAAAGAAGCTCAACGAAGATGACATTAAGAAACTGGACGCTGAGCAAATTGCGGCGCGCGAAGCCGAGGAGTTGCAGAAAGAACGCAAGGAACTCCAGCAGAAGCTCAAGTCCCAGGAGAAGAAGGTCGATTACCTGGAGCGTGCCAAGCGCCAAGAGGAAATTCCCCTCTTGGTGAAGGCCGTCGAGGAAAAGTCGGAGCTCGCGAAGCAGCGCTGGGAGCAGCAGGAAACGGAGCGCATCCAGGCCGCCATCGAGGAGCGCGAACAGGCTGTAGCCACTCGAGAGCGTCTCGCTCGCATGAAGGCAAAATTTTTTTTTTTTTTTTATGAACTTTTGAGGACTAACTTTGTGTTGAAAATCGCGCAATTTTGATCATATTTTTTTGTTTTTTTGTTACCAGAAAAAGTTTGTCATCCTCAAAATTGTAAAATTTAACTTCAAAAATCAAAATGAAAAATCTACTCGTTTATCAAAAATCACGCAGTTACGAGCAATAAAATTAATGTGTTTTCGTAATTTATAGGAGGATCGCGAGGCTTTCCTCGACAAGATTCTCGCCGAGCGTAAGAACGAGTACTTGGAGAAGCTCAACGTGTTCAACCAAATGGTCGCCGAGGAACGCGCCAAACGCCTAGCTCAACGCATACAACAGAGGAAAGCGGATCGCAGGGCACAGTGGGAGAAGGAGCGTGCGGAGGCCGCGGAGAGGAAGCGGCAAGAGGAATTGCGCAAGGAACAGGAGGAAGAGAGGAAGAAACTCGAGGAGGAACGCGCCCAACGCGAGGAACAAGAACGCGCCCGTCGCGCCGAGGAGGCCGAGCGTTTGGCCAAGTTGGAAAAACAGGCGAGTTTTAGAAAAATATTCGATGTTGGCGATATTGATGGATGGTGTTGAAATTGTGAAACTTAGAAATTTGAGTCAAGGTCGTATCTTTGGTACAATCGATTCCAAAAGTTTTTCCAGATTGTACTCGCACCATATATCCATATATATCCCCTGTCTATGCATATCATAATCTGCATCACAGTACAATTCCCCATATGAGAGCCAATGGGAGCGTGAGGTTGTGTCTGCTTATGTGGTATATCTACTCATTCTAGCTGTCACTTTTCTCAAAAACCGCGATTTTTGACACTTGTAGCTAACGTGCGGCACTTTTCGCATATTTTTTATTGGAAAATCCGGACTCGTTTTTTTAATATAATGAATATAGTGTCTTGAGCCCTATACCCCCTGTGTATTTGGAGTCGACTTTGACTTTAATATTTCTTTTCGCAGTCAGTCAGTCGACTCAAAATTTTGCAAACGTATAACTGATACGTTCAATTACAGTTATAAAAATTTTCAGCGAAAAATTCGGATACTCGAAAATCAAAGATACGACCTTAAGTTGGTTAATTATTGGAAAATAAGTTTGTTGATTATAAAGTTGAATTAAGTTACTTAATTATTAGATATGAGTTCTTAATTTCCAAATTTCTCATTTTTGAGTTCAAAATTTTAAGTTTTTATATTTTTTAAATGGTTTCTTAACAATTTCATTATGAAGCTGTTTTTTAACCTTTTATTTATGTTTTTGTATATTTTTTTTGTGTGATATCAATAAATATCAATAATTAATTTTCATGGTTTCCAAAACAGGCGGAGATCACTCGTGCCCGTGAGGCTGAAATCGAGAGGAAGCTCGAGGAAGACAAGAAGAGGATGAGCCAGGATCGTCAGGACTCGTCGTGGAGAAGAGGGGAACCGAGAGAAAGAGGGGAAATGAGGGAGAGAGGTGAAACCAGGGATTGGGGAAGTCGCGGTGGGGGCGGCGGTGGTCCTGACGGCAACGAGGAGCAAGGCTCCTGGAGGAGAGCCGGGGTCGCCGGGGATGCTAAAAATGACGAGGGGAAAAAACCGGTTGCGTGGTCGGCAAAGAGAAACGTGGAGGAGAAGAAGAGGGAGAATTACGATGGGGATAGGTCCGTTTTTTTATCATTATTGTATTTGATTTCATTAAATTACTATTATTGTTACATAAATTCTTATATATAGATACATAAATATGTCAATTATTTTATTTATTTTGTAATATTTTATATTATTTCGTATGTATTGAATTATTATTATTTATTATGTTACTATTAAATTAGAATTTTTACTATTGTTAAGATTTTTTACTTTCATCTTTTTTTGTTCGAAAACTGTAAATTTGACAACAATTTTAATCATTTTGTGTATTACAGGATGAAGAGACGAGATCCTGAGCCGGAAATGTCGAAATGGCGGGCACCATTTAGAGATGACAGAAATGATTCCAGAGACTCTCGCTATGTACGTTTTTTATTATTATTATTGTTTGTTAATGTATTTCTTTATTGTACAATTGTATATAATATAATAATAATTTACATTGTACAAAAATTTATTGAGTTATTAAGTACTAATTTTCTGAATTTTTTTTTTTAGAGTTCTGACAGACGTGACCAGAATCGCGACGGTCAAAGTCGTTTTGGCGAACGCGAAAGAAGACCGCAAACTACTTCCATGAGTTGGCGATCTGCTGAACCTCCGAAGGAAACCGCAAAAGAAAAACCTGAACCTAGGTAATTTTGGATAGCGACGTTAAAATATCATTTTTTGACGATTTTGAACATTTGGCAGCGTTTTTGAAAGTTTCGTCAAGTTTTCGATTGTTCAAGTTTCAAATTTTTCATCTCAAATGTTTGAGTATGTAAATTTTGTTATGTCTAATTTTTTTAGTTTGCATTTTAAGTCACAAATTTTGAAATCATTCTGAAACTCCAAAAATTAGTGTCTACAATAATGAAACTTGATAATTATAGGTAGTTATTATTAAAAAAAACATGATTATTTGACCAAACTGTATTATCACCAAATATTGTTTATAAGATCGAATTTTTCTTAATTTTAACAAATTAATTTATTTGAAAATTCCCAGATCCGAAGCAACTGATGAAAAACAGCCAATAATTAAGAAAGAGGAGGAGGACAAAGGATGGTCGAAGGTTGGCAAGCGCTGAGAAGAAAATAAAAATTATCCAAGTTTTTCCAATATTTTCAATTTGAAATTTGAAGCATACACGGAACGCATATATGTTATGGAAATATTTTTTAGGTTTAAAAACGTTTAGTTGATTTTTTGTCTTTGCATACATAATAGAGTGAACGTTTTTCCTCTTGCGTTTTTTGGGGAATGACACATTTTTGAAATTTTTTGATCCGTTTTTTTGTATGGCGAAGTTGAATTTTGTAAGTTCATTGTAAGTTCAAAAAGTTGTCGATTTTTATATAAATCGTGGATTTGTATATAATAATTCGGTCTTCGGATGAATAAATTGCGTATGATATTGAAATTTGTTTGTTTGTTTGTTTTTTTTTTTTTTTTTTTGAAAAGAAGGGATCGTTACTGTTTTATTAATTGGATAAATGGATTAGGGTATTTTTGGATTTCGATGGAAAGATTGTATTATCTTGAAATTATGTTCAGGATTTCAGTAAATATAAATTTATTATAATTCATGAATTGAGTGAATAATTTTTATGATTCATTATTTACACAAAATAATATCAAATACAAAGAATTTTTTCCTTAAGATGACTTTTATTATTGAAATGTTTATAAAAGTTAGAATCTTGATACAAAATTTGGACTAAATAAATGAGTAGCATAAACATTCATATTCTTCAGGACTTTTACTTTGAAAAACGAACATGCGAAATTTATTTATAATTTGAAAAGCATTTGAAAATTTATAATACCTTGTAGTTTCTTTCTAAGCGTATTATACCGATTTATAATTTGGCCTCGGTACACAATTATTGAAATTCACATAATTATATCATTTCAATATCAAATTTCAAGTCCATTTATGCTAAAAACAAACATAAATCATTTTTTTTGTCAACTTTCAAGTATACACATTGTAAATTCTTTAAAAATTATAATATAATGGATTATTACGTTAAAAAAGATATGGAAAAAATAATTTGAGAAGTACATTTTTCAAGTGGTCTCAATTTTTCGATAATTCATCATATGAAAATAAAAAATTTTGATTTACTTGTTAAAATTCCAGAGCTCCTAAAAATTACCTAATTCTTACCAATAAAATGAATCTGAACATTTCGTAAGCTCGTGCAGACGACAAAATATAAATTACAGAATTCGCTTAGGTAATTAACGCACGTTGAAAAAAATTCCAGGATGTAATTATATCAGAACAGACGAAAATTAGTACACTATTTCTACAAAACTTATGGCAATCTAAGTTTGTATAAATATTATTACAAAACGCAAAATTAAATCTTGTACCAATGAACTAAACATTAACTTAATTAACATAAATAATTGTAAAAATCGATGTAAATGGCATTTTAATGAGATTGAATTAATTTAGTTTGTTTATTAAATTAAGCTCGTTGTTTGTTTTTATAATAGTCTAATAGTTGAATATAAACTTTTTTAAAAGGAGTACAATATAGTATAAACTCATCGAAACTTGGGTTTTTCCGATGAAAATTCGAGTAATTTTTTCGGGACGTTTTAATTTGTCAATAAAGCATTATTGCTGCTGCGGTTTTTTCTTCGAGAGGAGGAATGGATTCCAAACGTTCGTCTCGATCTCTTCCGGAACCCCATGAAACCAAAGCGATGCTTATGAGGTGCACAACAGCTGCACTGACAACAAGCCTGAACAATTTTTTTTAATATTCATGTTTATTCGTAAATTTCAATAATTAATAAAATTATGTATTTCTATTTTTTTTAATTATTTCGTATACGAAAGGTTCCAATTTTAACAAATTCCCGAAACGAAGAAATGTTAAAAGTTTCAAAAAAACTTGTCAGTTCCTCACCAAAAAGAGTAACCCAATTCCGCGGAACCTTCGCTCGTCCACATATTGTCGATATCTTCTTTTGGCAGCACGTTCATGTACAGCTTCGTGTAATACTGCACGAGCCATGTACTCACACTCGCTATGCACATGAGCACTATAATAAAAAGGAAAAACAAATTGCATTTTTCCGAAACTTTCAAAGATTATACAGTGGAACCTCTCAAACTGTCATCTCTCATACTGTCCCATTTCTCAGCCCCGAAACAATAGGAAAAACTGACAAAAATAAAAAGTGGGCAACTTGAGAGGTTCTACTGTAGAATGACAAATATGAAGAGTGGACAAAATAAGAGACTTTACTATAGATAAAATAAAATCTGTTTCTGCTGTTAACCCGTGGACAATACGAGAGGAGACAAATACAGAGTGGATTACTGCAAGGCTGTCAAAGATAATAAAGAGTGGACGATATGAGGATTTTACTGAAGATACTTACATGTTACAATATTGATGAAATAAACGCCAGGGACCGAAAACATTTTCGACCTCGGCGTTGTGGCGGTGTTCAGCACTGCCAAAAGAGCAGCGATCGCTGTAGCTATCAAAGCTGCCGACGTTGTTCCTAAAGTGCTCATCCAGAGACCCCACGACATTACGCTCGGGTCTTGTTTTATCATTTGGGACACTGAAAAATGAAAAAAAAATTTAAGATTTCTTTCGAATATAGTGCATTATGTAACAAGTGCGCAAAATAGGTTATTCCGTGAGTGTAAAGTTTGGAATAAGAGACGGAGGCGAACGCAAAACGAGACGAAGGAGAACGCGCGAGACGTAGGTGAACGCACGAGCGTAGCGAGTGCGTGCAGCCGAAGTCAAGTGCGTGAGCCGGAGTCGAGAGTGTGCTACCCGAAGTCCAGTGTTTCAAACTTTACACTCACGGATTAACCTATCTTGAGCACTTGCTGCATACAATGCTTTTTTTACAAATACACAAAGATGACGCTTTTGAGTGCATGAAAAATTGAAATTGAAATAGTCAAAAATGTTTAGAAAATAAAAAGTTTTCGAAAAGTTGGAAAATTTTCGAAACATTCGAAAATTTCAATGATTTTGAAAATTTTTGGAAATTTCATTTTTTCGAAATTTTAATAATTTTATAAATTTTTGGACATTTCAAAATTTTAAAAAATTTTTGAAATTTTAGAAGTTAACGGAAATTTCGGTAATTTTTGGAAATTTTGGAAATTCTGCGTATTTCGGAAATTTTTTGGAAATTTTCGGAAATTTTAGAAATTTTGAGAATTTGGAAATTTTCGAAAATTTTAAGAATTTTGGAAATTTTCGGAAATTTTGAGTATTTAAAAAATTTTGGAAATTTTGAAAACTTTGTGGAGTTCATAAAAATTTCTTAAAATGTTGAAATTTTTACATGGTTTGAAAATTTCCAAAAACTGGTGCGCGGAAATATTTCCCAAAACAGTGCGCAAAATGCTATTTTGCGCACACTTATTCCGCACTGCTATACTACATCAATGAAAAATGGCATTTTGCACCCACATTTCGTGCACGAAAAAAGGCCATCTTTGTGCATGTGTAAAAAAAAATAATTTTCCGCATTTCAGGATTAGTAGAATTCGGAAAATTTCCGATGACTACACATTTTTCGAAACTTCCGACAATGTACGAAAAACCTCGAATATTTGAAAGTGCGCACCAAATTTTACTTCAATAATTAATAATTATCTTATTTCAATTGAAACTGCATGTCAAAATCGAGAAAATCGTGAATTTATCAACTTTCACCGGAAAACTGGACGTCAATGTTACAAAATTTTTCAAGTGATTAACTTCAAATGTTTTTAAACGTAATTTTCCGAAATTTTTGATTTTCAATTACTACAATAATAAATTAAAAAGTGATTCGTGCGTGTTTGATTGAAACGACAAGTGTCAGTCATTGCGCAAATGTGACTTGCATAATTCATCAGTTAGATTAAGATTTTAGTCACTGCTAGAATGACAAATGACGAGACAATCAAATTATGCCGACGTGACGTTTTTATTTCGACCTACCGCATTTGTTCGTGTTTTAATTAACAATAGCGATTGAGTAGAATGAAAGCATTTTTTGAACCGTAATATTGTATGCCAGCAAATTTATTGATTTCGGCTAAATTAAGATAGTTATTAATTATAGAAGTGAAATAAATTGATAGTGCGCACGAAGTATTTATTTTAGGGATTATGTAAATTGCTGAAAATTTTTTCGAAATTCTACATCGTTTCAGTAATTTTTCAATCATTTTTACAGATCGAGGAATTTAAAAAAAAAGGCAAAAATTCGCAAAATTTCTCAAATATTTCAGCGAATTTAAAAAAAACCGGAAATATTCGAAATTTACGAATTTCCTTCTTGATTCTAGGACGTGAAAAATCCCCAGAATTTTAAAAATTTTCAAAAAACTAAGAAAACTAGAATTATTTTCAGAATTTTCGGAAAATTCCTTCAAAAAATATGGAAAAATTTGTATAGTTTTCGGAATTCTATATAGTAATTTAAAAAACTCTAGAATAATTCAACTTCAGAAATGATTAATTTAATCGTTTCTAAAACATTCGCCAAATCTTTCAAATATTTTCGATTTTTTGGAAATCTTGGAGAAAGTTACGGAAATTTTCTAGGAATTGGAATGACTCAGAATTTTAGTGATTTTCAAAATCCTAGAGTAAACAGAATTTCTCAAAAAATTATCGAAACATTTTCGAATATGTATTTCAGAATTTTCGGAAAATTCCCTAGAAAATTAAGTAAAATCTTCACTTATCAGAATTCTGATAATTCCTCAAATTCTAGAACTATCAATAATATCTGAAACGTTTTCAAAATCTTTCAAATATTCGAGATTTTTTGGGAATGTCTAAAAAGTTTTGAAAATTTCTAGAATTTTTGTGATTTTCCAAATCTTAAAATAAACAGAATTTCTAACAAAGTTATCGTAACATTTCAAATATTATCTACTTCAGAATTTTCGGAAAATTCCCTGGTAAATTATGGAAAACATGTACTATTCAGAATTCCGGTAATTTCTCAAATTATAGAATTGATAGTTTCCAAAACTTTCTCAAAATTTTTCAAATAGTTGTTCGATTTTTACGTGCAAAATCGGAAAAATATGATGTTTTTCGGAAATCCCCTAGTCGCTATTTGAGTGATTGCGGAGACGAGGAATAATAATGGAGAACGGAGATGAAAGGAGATTTCATATTTGGAAATAAGTGTAGGTTGCGGAGTTACAGTTATATTTATGGAGTGTTATAAGCTCTGCGATCATTTTCCTTCCGACCTTTCCGGGGGAATCTCATTTACGTGCATTTACTTGCGGTCATAGAACCGGTACAAACCGGTAAACCGTCATATCGGACTTTCTCGCCTTTTCAAATAGACCCGTGAATTTCCGAAATTCCCGGATTCCACATAAAATTTGGCCTCCCCCAAAATCGTCGAAAATTATGGCATTTCTTGTTAATGTCATAATTTCAAAAGTAAACGTAAACGTCATGTAAATGTAAACATCATTAATGTCAAAAGTTTTTGCGTAAAAAATTACGGAATTTCTCTCGTAACTGTCATTTTTTCCTGGATACAATCATTTCGAACTATGTAAAAAAATGATCATAATCATGATAAACATCGAAAAATTAACGAATTTATCATAATCTCGAGTTCCTAAAAAGTTTGTGAGTTTTCTTGAGCAGTATACAAAAAAATTGAATAGATATTGTGAACAAAATGATAATATCTGGTCTTTTTACGTCCAATTAGACGTGGAATTTTGAAAGTCATCAGAAAAAATTTTCGAATTCACCATTTGTGCAATGATTCAGCGAATAAACATTGTAGACCAAATAGAATGGTCGTTGAATTAATAAATGCTCATTCATTTCATGTGAAATAAAATGATCGACTCATACGAATTTCTTGAACTAATGAATCGAAAATTTTTTGTTTGAATGTCATTTTGACACGTGATCAGAACAGACTGGAAAATTTTTCTCGTTACAAAAAAATATTTCATGTTTATGTACTTCAGGGCAAAAAATATGAAAAATTATCCAACTTGACCTAACCGTATCATAAATATTCTGCAAAAAAAAGTTTTGTAGCGCGACACTTTTTTCTTCCTCGCGCATGGAATTTTTATTATCACATATCTTGACCTTTCGTGACCTTCAGAACACAAAAATCAAGGTCATAGAAGTATGCGCTCAAAACTAAAGATTAACTTTCCTGATTAAGAACTTTGATAGTAATACGATAACTAGATAAACTTGACCAAAAATACTCAGCAAAAAAATGTTTCGTAGCGCGACAATTTTTTTCGCATTTAAAATTTTACCATCGCGTATCTTAATGTATACTTAAATATTTGATTGACTTTAAAACGAGTAATTAAACATTCTTGTCGACTCACCGGAAATGTGGTAAGTCCGCCAACCGTAAGCCACATTGAGTTCCTTTTTCCCCTGCAGCAACCCAAAGTGCACCCTCCCCGCACTCTCCGTAGGATTCGGCGTCCTCCAGGGTTTAGCCTCGACCCAGTGCTGCGTGACCAACGCCGCGCAAACCAACCCTCCCCCAATGAGCGACAAAAAAAAGGTCGCGAAAATCGTGCCCCTTCGAAACATGGACGTCATCCTTGGATCTCGCTGGTACGCGACTCTCCTAGGAATGTTCGAAACCGCTGAAAATCGTTAAATCATCATCCCACAGAATCAAGACTCGACAACTATTACAGTAGTATCAGCAGGGTTCTATTATAAATCAAACGCAATTCTAGTAGTATTTCTATAGTGTTACAGGAGGTTTGATAAGGTTTCAACAATGACAATAGTATTTTACTTGACTTTTATTGTATTTATAGCGATACCAGTAGTTTTTACACAGTGTCAGTAGGATTTCAGTAATGCTAGTAGCGTTGAAGTCAAGTTTCAGGAGTGTTTTAGCCATTTAAATTGTGATTGTATAGTGTTTCAGTAGTTTTGGTGAGATTTCAGTATCAATAGTAGTGTTTTATTGAACTTTCAGTGGCTCCAGTAGTGTTTCAGCAACGCTTATAGTATTTTAATCGAGTTACAGATGGTGCCACTAGTGTTTTTGTCAAGTTTTAGGAGTGTTTCGGCAATTCTAGTAATTTTCCAGTGGTGTTTCAGCAATGCTAGTAATGTTTTAGGTAAGTTTCAGTTACGCTGTTTCGGCAATTCTAATATTGTTCTAGTGGTGTTTCAGTAACGCTAGCAATGTTTTATTGTATTTCTAGTGATGCCAGTTGTGTTTACATAGTGGCAGTAGGGTTTCGGTAATGCTATTAGTATTTTAATCGAAAACTAGTGTTTCAGCAACCCTAACAGTCTTACTGTAATGTTTCAGTCGTTTTCGCGAGTTTGAGTTTTAAGCAATGCTGATAGTGTTTTACTCAAGTTTCAGATAGTGCCAGTGGTGTTTCTGTCAAGTTCTAGTAGTGCTTCAGAAATTCAAGTAACATTTTCATAGTATACCAGTGGTTTTAGTTGTGTTTCAGCAATGCTAGTGGTGTTTTATTGAAGTTCTAATAATGTCCGTAGTGTTTAGATAGGGGTTCAGTAATGCTAGTAGTGTTTTATGTAAGTTTTAGTAGTGTTTCGGCAATTCTAGTAATGTTCCAGTGGTGTTTCAGCAATGCTAGTAAGGTTTTATTGTATTTCTAGTGATGCCAGTAGTGTTTAGATAGTGTCAGTAGGGTTTCGGTAATGCTATTAGTGTTTTAATCGAAAACCAGTAGTGTATCAGCAACCCTAGCAGTCTTTCTGTAATGTCGCAGTAGTTTTGGTGAGTTTTTAGCGATGCTGATAGTGTTTTATTCAAGTTTCAGACAGTGCCAGTAGTGTTTCTGTCAAGTTCTAGTAGTGCTTCAGAAATTCGAGTAATATTTTCATAATATTCCAGTCGTTTTAGTCGTGTTTCAGCAATGCTAGTAGTGTTTTATTCAAGTTATAGTAATGTCCGTAGTGTTTAGATAAGGTTTCAGTAATACCAGCAGTAGTGTTTTAGGTAAGTTTCAGTAGTGTTTCGGCAATTCTAGTAATGTTTCCAGAGTGTAACAGTCGTTTTTATCGTGTTCCGGCAATGCTGGTAGTGTTTAAATAAAGTTCCAGTGGTGCCAGTAGTGTTTCATCCAATACTATCAGTGTTTCCATAGTGTTCCAATAGTTTAATGCATCCTCAATGCAAAGATCATACCTTGACACTTGGCAGGATAAAAATCCACCTGATTCAAGCTCTTCGAAAACTCGCCCTGCTTGACCTTCTGCTGGAACTCCGCGGTGTCGAGTTTCTTCGAAAACTGGACTCTGTAACTTCGAGCTCTAGTTTTGTTGGCCCTCCTAAGGGACGACCAGGAAGAAGGTTTGGCCCTTCTGGCGAAGGTGTAGGGAATGGTGTAGGGTTGGGCGACGTAGAAATAAATGGGCCTGTAGTCCTCGTGCAGGGGGGCCGGATAGCCCCCTCCGGCGGCGCCGCTGACGCTGTTGCTACAATTGTTGTTGTTGCAAATGCTGGCGGTGCTTTGGCTGTACACGTACGAGTTCGTTTGGTAATAAGGGTGCCCGTTGTAGCGATAGTTCGCCGTTTTTTGCGAGTGCTCGTCCACTTTATCAGCGAAATTGGCGCGAACGCCAAACGGGGGTTACTGGAATTCGCGTTTATATCATTGCGGGTTGGGGGATGTTGCGGTGGGGACGTTGGTTGAGCCTGGAATTAGAAAGGGAAAAGGGGGGAGTGTTAAAATCTGAATGAACAGGGTTTCAGTAGTTTCTAGGGCTGTTTCAGAAATTATTTAAGAGTTTCCTGAAGTGTTCCTGAAGATTGTTCAGATAGTATTTCAGTAATGCCAGCAGTGTTTCAGTAAAGCTAGAAGTATTTACATAGTGCTCCAGTAGTTTCGGAGTATTTCCATTTCCTCACAATTTCTCCCCCTTTCTCAATTTCCTTTTCCTCCTTGCCATGGACTATCCTCATCTTACTATTGACCGGTATTCACGTCAACTATAGGGGTTTTTGCAACCCCCCATTGACTCACTTGGGAAACCATGGAAAACCAAGTGACGGTATTTAACTCGGCTGTAAGTTCGAATTGTCTATTGGCAATCAGAGAATTTTTTCTAAGCAGAAAAGCTACATAAAAAAATCTGACCCCGCCAGAATTCGAACCCGCATCCTTGAGCCTGGCACAGCTTGGTGGCTTGACCACCGCGCTACCGCGGCTGTATAATATATAATATATATGTAATATATAATATAAATTCTATAATAATATTTCAGAAGTGTCTCGTCAGTGTTCTATTAGTGTTTTAGAAATACTAGTAGTGTTTCAGCAATGTTATCAGCGTTTCCCAAAATTAATCGGGTGTCTTAAACTTTCGAGCTTTTTCGAATAGGAATTTTTATAACCTAACGAATCGTTGGATTTTCATAGTTGAGAAATTCGTAAAAATTATCATGATTAGGGAAATTTTTCGTGTATTGTCCCAAATTTGGAACAATGTTTAAGCTACCAAAAAAAAGAAAATCTTGTTGAAATTCTTTCTACTCCAATTACGCTTGCTTGGCATTGTTTCGTCGGGAACGCGGACGGTGCGTAATTTGGCCGTCATTACATTCGAAGTGGTCATTTTTAGATACCATTCTGAAAGATGAGCCTGCGAGAGAACGTATAGTTGCATAGTGACATCGTCTCGTAACGGTACACGTCTCCGGCGACTCTCTCACGCGAACCCCGGCATTCATGCACGCATGAGCATCTCTTTCTCTTTCCTTAATATTCTTTTTTTTTTTGCGAGTACTTGCATTCCAATATACTTTTCTCGTCGAAGATACCTCTGGTACCGTCAACTTTTGCCCTGCTTCATTTTTTTCTACCCTTTCCTGACAAAGTAGATCGTAATTTTTGGAATACTCCAATTTAAATTGACGAATTTTTAATTATTGAAGTTCGTATAATTATTGGAATCGAAAATGTTCGAATTTGTAAAAAATGGAAATTTTCAATTTCGAATTCCGGGATGTAGAAAATTACGAAATTTACACAAGTGTCGGGAAATGTATGAATTGTCGGGAATTTTGGAAAAACTTTTTAGATTTCGAATTTGCTGGTGATTTTTTGTTCATATATTATTTAAATTTTCTCGTATAAAATTTCCGAACGTGTGAAAAATGAAAATTATAAATTTCGAATTCCGGGATGTAGAGAATTACGATGTTTACAAAAATATCGGGAAATTTACGAATTCTAATTCTAGGGAATTTTCGGACAATTTTTTAGACTCGGATTTTCTCGTGATTTTTTATGCATTTATTATTCAAATTTTTACGTAAAACATCGTTAATCGATGACAGTTTTTTATTATTACGCGATAGTTTTTGCGGATATGTTGAATTTCAAGGCGATAAAATTTTTTGATTGAATGAACCGCGGCGTCGTGCGTGTAATTTTATTCGGTTTCATTCCGGAAGTCATTTTGGGACCCTTGCACCTGTTCCAGAGTCGGTTATTTTGCAAATACGATACGTTCCCGAAGCGTGAAGTTTCTCTGTGATGAAAAAAACGATTTTTTTACGTGTATAAAAACACATTTGATTCGTTTCAGCCGGGAATAAATAAAATAAAATAAATGTTTTTGACAAGGTTCCAATTTTTTTTCATTTATTAATTCCAAACTGAATCTTACAATTAAGATGAAAAATTGAGACGGTTAGAAAATTGCCAAAAACAGAGAAAAAAGTTTGGATTTAAAAATGGATGCTCAGATTCAAAGTAATATTTTTCAAAAAGTGAAAATTTTTTGAAATGGCCGAAATTGATTCGAAAAGACTCGGAAATTCATAATTTTCGAAAAACGAATCAATCTGTATTTTTTAACATCTTTTTTGGAAATCCAGGAAACGTATATTTCTGAACTTGTTCAAAATTAAGTGCATGATTTCGGAAGGTTGTATAATTGTCAACTTAAAGTTGGAATTTTCGAAATATTAATGAATTTGAGAAATCAAAAGTTTTCGTAGTTGCTACAAAGATCGAAAATTTTCAACTTGAGAATTTAGAAATCGCAAAATTTCAAAATATATGAACAAACCTTTCTAAAAACTAAAAAAGTGCGCATTTCTACATTTCATATTTCACATTTCTACAGCTTCATTTCTATGTTTTGTATTAAGTAAAAAATATCCAAAAATCAATTTGAAACCTTCAAATGTTGACTGGAAAAATTGCAAATTTTCTGATGTATGTTTTTCGAAATTTTCGAAATCGCCAGAATTGATTCGAAAATCCAGAATTCCAGAATTCGCAATTAACGTAATCAAAAAATTCGTATTTCTAAACTAAATTCACGTAAAAATTGATAATTTTTTTCGATTTCGAAATGTTCCAATTTTTTCCATTTTACGCTAGTTCTCCTTCTAAAAACCATCAAAAATCCCAAAAACCCAATTCCAAAATCCCCAAAATTTTCCCTTTTTCAGAATCACCTGCATCGCTTCGGCATCATTTATCCTCGATCCTGCAACCTGCCAGCGCTCTCGAGCCCTCAATTTTTTATTTCCCTGCTCCTTCTCCACACATTCGATCCAAAACCATATTATTCCAAAATTTCCGAAATCCAAAAAAACTGCACAACACTTCTTGCAAAAAAAAACTACAAAAACCAACAAAATCCCCGCAGCACTGACAACTTCGATGTATAATTATTTGAATTCCGGCAAACTCCACACGAAACACACTTCAAGCAAAATTGTTTCCCGACTGTGTTTAACGTTTTTTGTGGACTGTTTATAACATTTTGATTTTGGTTGGGGGAACAACTATTAACTATTTTTAGTCGCGTGAAAAAGGTGAAAAAGTGGCTGTGCCCGCGAGCAGGAGCAAGCATTCACTTCCAGCGGTTCCAGTGGGTTCCAGTTGCTTCCAATTGCAGGTTTTCTCAGGTGCTTCAGGAGTCCCCTTCCCTGCTCGCCCCCCTACATATTTGATGATGTTTTATCATGGTATTGCTTCGTAAGGGGGCAGCACCTGATTTTACCATGGTGAAGGTAAATCGGAATTTTGTTCCCCTGATTTAATATGGAAATTATTGGGGATCATCGAATTATGAGTGATTTTTGGAATTTCGGAATTCCTGAGTTTTTAAGAATTATGGAGTTCTGAAGTCTTAAAAGCTATACGACTTCGAAAAATTTCCAAGTTCTTTTTTAAGTTGTGATATAACGATTTGCGACTTCGACTATTAATTCGACTTCGGCGATTAATTCACTTCAGTGATTAATTCGACTTTGTCGATTGATTCGATTTCAGCGATTAATTCGACTTCGGGTATTAATTCGACTCCGGCGATTAACTCGACTTCGGCCATTCACTTCGGCGAATCATTCGACTTCGTATTCAACTTCAACGATTAATTCGACTTCGGCGATTAATTCGACTTTGGCGATTAATTCGACTTCGGCGATTAATTCGACTTTGGCCATTAATTTGACTTCGGGGATTAATTCTACTCCGGCGATTAATTCGACTTCGGTTATTATTAATTCACTTCAGCGAGTAACTCGACTTCGGCGATTAATTCGACTTCGGGGATTAATTCGACTCCGGCGATTAATTCACTTCGGCAATTAATTCGACTTCGGTTATTAATTCGACTTTTGCTACTAATTCATTTCAGCGATTAATTCGACTTCGGCCATTAATTCACTTCGGCGAATCATTCGATTTCGGTGATTAATTCGACTTTGGCGATTAATTCGACTTCGGCGATTAATTCGACTCCGGCGATAAGTTCACTTGGGCGATTAATTCGACTCCGGCGATTAATTCGACTTCGGCGATTAATTCGAATCCGGCGATTAATTCGACTTCGGTTATTAATTCGATTTCTACTACTAATTCATTTCAGCGATTAATTCGACTTCGGCCATTAATTCACTTCGGCGAATCATTCGACTTCGGCGATTAATTCGACTTTGGCGATCAATATTCGACTTCAACGGTTAATTCGACTTCGGCGATTAATTCGACTACTGCTATTAATGCAGTTTGGCTATTAATTCGACTTCGGCTAAGCATTTTGGAATTTTCGAAGTTTCTGATAATTGCGCAAAAATCAAAAGCCTGAAAATTGTATAGTTGTGAAAATTTTAGAATTTCTAATAATTTTTCATTTTCGAATTTCCGGAAGTTACGAATTTTGAAATTTTCAAAGTTTTCAAGTTATGGAGATTTTGGAATTCCGAAGTATTCGATAATTTCGGAATTTTAAAATTTTTGAAGTTTCAGAGTTTTCAAGAATTATGGAGTTCGGGAGGTTTGGAAGTTACGAATTTGAAAATTTTCGCATTTCAATTTATAACATGTTTGTACTTTCGAAAATTAGTCTCTAGGCCGATTCCAAAGTTTTTCGAAACTCCTCCAATTTCCAAGTAAAATCAAATATTCATTATTCACGTAAAACAAAAAAATTTTCAAAAAATGCAATATATTTACCTCAATCATTCCAGACTCATACAACGCCAACATTTTCAACGCTAACAACGCACTCATCATTGACTTTGAACTCCGTGCTCGACCAGACGCTAATTTTCCTTTTCTCGTCCACAGTTTTTTCCACCATGAATTTCGTGTCCGTTACGTGTTTCCAATACTCTCCCAAAAACGGTTTTTTCACAGGGGCGTCTTCTTTTTTCGCGCTCAACATTCCGTCGATTTCTCGCCATTGACTCACCATGTTGACGCAAATAATGACGGCGCGAGTTTCGTTCGCGATGTACTTGCAAATATTAGAAAATTCGTTCAGCTCGACACTCATGGGGCAACTGTCGAATTTTCGGAAAAATAACTCGGGCAGTGAGTCGATGATTATAGTTTTTCGGGGCGAGTCCGGTGCCTTGGAAACCGCGATTTCGTATAACAGAGTCATTAATTGGTCGACGTTTGTGACTCGAGTCATTTTTATCCAACGCATCGCTCTTGAGGCTACCTATAAAAATTAAAGTCGAGTTTAATGACTTAATGATTAAGTTGAATGATTAATTATCAATTTATATGACTCATTATATAATGATTTATTGATACGAGGTACAAAATCGCTGGGAAAATACTATGAAAATGAATTTTCCAGAGTTATTAACAAATGTTGAGAAAAGGATAAATTTTTAAATACGGAAAATTTGGATATTTAGATTTAAGGAATTCTAATTACTTTGCAAGTCTTCAAAAATACAAAAATGGATTTTGATGTTTGAATTCACATTTTTTCATTGCAAGTAATCATTTTTTTATTTCGATAATTTTTTTAATATTCATTTTCAATAATTATAACTTACGTTATTTGAAATGCTGACTTATTTCCGCTTACTAAGTAAAAACTATTATTTTCCAAAAATTGTTACGAAATTCGATAAGTTCGGAATTCCGACAAAATGATGCAAATTTTGAATTCACGCACTTTGTTGGTACATTTCCGGTCTCTCAAAATAGTGAAAATTCGAGTGGCGCAAGTGTCCATTTTTGTCTCGATGTAGTGGACATGTTCTCCTTCTAACGCCAAATTCACGACAATTGTTAAACAAATTTGCGTTTTTCCAGAAGAAGGGAGTCCGCAAAATTCGTAGATTCGACCGAGTTGCAAGCCTCCATTTGTTAGTTTGTCAAAACTGTAAAAAAATTGTAATTAGTACAATACTTTGGTTTTTTCATTTTTATGAATTTTTATTATATTTTAAGCAAGTTGAATTTTTTTAATTTCAATATTTTTGTAAATTGTAAATTTTACATCACTGAAATTCTTTGATCCCAAAATATTTTGATGAATGTTGACTTTAATTTTGATATATTTTGTGATTTTGTGATTGTTAATTCATTAATTTTTGAATTTCAAATTGAAGCATTCTTTATTTTTTTTTCATTTCACAAAATTCCAACTCCAGTTTTAAGCATTTTTTACATTTATAAATTGTTCAATTTTTAAATTCTAGAATGTATAATTTTTATCAATTTCAACCATTTCTTTTGGAATTTATTTTATTTCGGACAATATTTATTCAATTTTTAACCAAATTCAGAAATCTGTAAATGTATAATAAAATTTTTAATTGTTTAAAATTTTTGACTCACAAAAATTCTAGCAACTTTTGTATTTACTGTAAAAAGTGGTTAAATACATAAACAATCTTCAAATTTCAAAATTTTGCTACTTCTGAATTACAGATTTGTACATTACTTGTGAATTTTTAATTTCCATACTGTAAAATTTGTAATAATTGTTTGATTTTGTAATTCACAAACTTTTAATTTTGAAAATTCAGTAATTCGAAGAAGTCTGAATAAAAAATTTTCACCCTCTTATTCCAGTTGGAATAGTTTCATTGATAACAATTGGCCAGGCTGAAAAATCCCTTTTAATTCCACCATACACGTTTTCGATTCGTTTTTTCACGCTTGCAACTTCCTATAAGCAAATAAAAAGTCCAATAAAAAAATGTCTAGTTTCCATTTTGTTTGCAATTTAACTATTACCTCGAAAGTTAATCCAGAAATTTGCATCAAATCGTTGAACGGAGCTCGTAGGAAATCGAAACAAGAGAAAACTTTTTTGCTTGATAATCGAAGCAACGCAATTTCTGAAAGCTCAGGATACATTTCACTACTCAATAGTGACATTTTTTGAGATCTGAAAATATAAATCAATTTTTTAAGAATCTGTGAATGTTTACGTATGTTTGTAAATAAAAAATTGACTTCTAAATTATCGCGATTAATAACATCTTCTAGTATTTATTCAAAGGACTTAATAATTGACAAGGAAGAAACTTAAGTTTACGAAAAGTCAATTACCTTAATCAAACTTTATTTTTTGTGTTTTTTCCGCTTTGAAACGGTCAGAAACAGTCAATTTTAGTCAATTTTTTGACACTTTTTTCGAATGTAAACAATGCACTGGTCACCTGCGTGGTCGCCATTTTGAAACACAATAAACACGTAAGTCATGGCGGTTACGTAACTTACGTACACTCAGTGGATGTGTTTGTTGAACAAAATTTTGCCATCGTTCCTGAAAAATGCAGTACTCAGTCCCTCTTTTTTACCGTACTGAGTCTAGGTCCCTTCCTTATTCAGACTGAGTACTGTAAATTCACAAACAAATTTTTTACAGTGTAGGACATGACGATTTTTTTTTGAATTTGCGAGTCAATTTGAAACATTCCAATAATGCTGCTTTCGAGTATATATAGAATATACTTAAAATCATTCCATGGAAATGTAACAGTTGTTACAACAACAGGAAAGTTGTCATTTTTTACAGTAACAAGTTTGCTAGCATTTGCATGTTTCATTAACACTTGTAACGGTTTTTTTAAATTCGTGCGTAACGGTTTTCTAAAATTCAAAGTAAAAAACGTTTTCTTCCAAAGAAGTTTGGAATTGCTCTGTGTTTATCTTCAAGAAAAAATGATTTAACATGAAAGTTCGTCATTCTGTATATTTTTTCACCAAACACTATCACAGTGTATATTTTATTGCTGAACAACATGATTTGTAACGACTCGAGTTACTAGAGATAAGGCTTTTTCATCAAGATGGCGGAAATATTGAATGAATAATGATGAAGTTTACAATGAAATCGATAAACAAAAATGCGGTTTCAAAATGTTTAATATGAATAAAAGGCTTTTTCTGTTTATATACCTAACCTAACCTCCTTTTTTCCACTTTCCAATACAGCAGTCGATAGGATACTTTTCCACCCACTTTGAATCCAATTCTTATTTTTCTCATTCAATTTTTTATCATAATCCTTTCAGAAAATCAAAAAATGTAAGTGAACAACGATATTGCTGTTTTCATATAAATTGAGAAAAATGGTTAAATTCCTTTTTTTACTACACAACTGTCAAAACCATCACAATCATATTTTCATACACTTTTTACTTTATAATAGTGAACTGTATTCCTTTTTTCAATAAAATTTAAATAAAAAACAATGCATAATCTTCCACGCAAGATTATATGATTCGTTATATTTCATTAAAATAATATCAATATTCGAACGAGCGAATAAAAATACACTTTTACTGAAATAGATTTTCCGTTATTATTATAGTACATTAATTACATGTCAACCATTTTATTGCATTTTCAGCACTCATGCTGAAAACTCAAATTCAGGAATAATTGAACCGTGATTCAATTGCAGTAAAACACTGTATTTTCACACTTTCTAACAGGCACATTCGTAAATTTCATATTTTATACAAATTTTTATAGAGCAAATACCAAAACTTTCAGAGAATGATCACCAGCATGATTCGAGACAATGATTTCGTAGCGTTACATAATCTTTATGTACATCGATTTCTTTAAAGGAATTCAAAAACTGAATAAAAATAATTTTCCTTACAAAGTATTGCAACGCATTCATGTAATGCAACTTTCTCAGAATTAAACATCATAAAACGCAAATTCAAATATTGCTTGTATTATTAAACGATTTGGTTTTTACAAACTGATCTGAGAAGTTTTTCAAATGTGGAATATTTTCTTTCTGAAAGTTAACCCAAAAAGTTTACCCCTGAAATTGATTACTCTGATGGAAAAAATCAATTTTTTCAAGAGTCATTTCTGTGACTTTTTCTATGTTATAAAAAATGCAGTTTCAGAATATTTTTAAATAACAATTCGAACAAGTCTTACAAAAAATGTACCCCTGAAATTAATTACTCTGATAGAAAAAAATCAATTTTTTCAAGTCATTTCTGTGACTTTTTCCATGTTATAAAAAATGGACTTTCAGAATATTTTTAAATAACAATTCGAACTAGTCTTTTCTCAACTTCATGAGATTACATTGATGGGCTTATCATTAATTTCTCGAATGATGGTGGAAGACGCCGACAAAATATCAGCGTGAATTTCTTCGACGCTTCGGTCAGCATTGATTATTTTCCAGGTTTCAGGATCTGCTAGGGCTTGGTAATTTTTCGCAACTTGGGTTTGAGTTTCCTTGTTTTCGAATTTTTCTTCCCCGAATTGGAGACGCAATCTCTGATTGTCTTGTGTGACTTGGAGCAAAAAAGTTGCATCCGGCGCAGGCAAACCCACGTCGGGGGATTTGCACCAGTCCAAGGGTTTCCCAGTGTACACCTAGAAAAACAAATTTCATATTATTTGAAATTTCAGAAGATCAACATTTTATTTGAGGGAAAGGGTCTGCAACTCTGAAATTTTCAACGATTTTGATAGTAATGATTGTGATAATTTATGTGATTTGGAAATGTGAAAATTATAAAATTAATGATTTTAGAAAATTGCCGAATTCTAAAACTGGAACGAGTTTTATAAACGCGGAAATGAAAGGTTTTTCAAATTTCGGAGTTTTTATGAACTTAGAAATAAAGTTTGAAAGTTACATTTTCAAAAATTCGTAATTTCGAATTAATCAACTTCGAAAATTGATATTCTAGAATACACATTTTTGAACTCTTAATTCTAAAAAATGCAAATTTGAAAATTGTAAGTAATTTGTTCAATTTGAAAAAAAACTTCAGAATTCATAATAAAACCCAAGTTATTTTGATGTCTTTTTTCGATATTCAAATCAATAAAAAATTACAGTTGAAACATTAGTAAATTTACACTTCTTAAATTGTGAATTTCTGAATACAAATTTTGAATTCTGCATTTTATAAAATTAATATTTTGAAAATAGGGACGAATTTGATAAATTTGGAAATAAAATTGAAAATTTCCAAAACTATTAAGTTTTTTCAGAAATTGTGAAGTTTGAAAAAATATAAAATGAAAATTCAGACACTCGATAATTAAATTTCTTTGAATTGTACATTTCAGAGAACAAATTTGGAGATTCTAAATTCTAAAAAACCAAAATCACAAATTTTAACAAGTTCAATAAATCTAAAAAAAATTAAAATTGTACAAATGTCTAAAAATTCAAGTAAGTAGAAAATCAAAATTTGCTTCAGAAATAAACATTCGTAAAACAGTAAATTTCAAGCTACAAAATTGTGGAATATACATTTTACAAAAAGTTCTGGAAATTCAACAGATCCCAAATTCTAAGGGAAAAATTCTTAAGACTACAAAAGACCTGAGAAAATGCAACTCCAGAAGCAGTATATCGATCAACAATTAAAGTGGTTCCAGATTCCAAAGTTTTCATCAAATCATTTCGCATTTCCCATCTGTTCGCGGAAAATAGCAAATGCACAGTTTCCGGCGGCAACTCCACTTTCCCCATCAAATACTGGTCGATCATTTTTCCAATTTCCGTCGTTCTGTCCGGAAAACGTCGAATTTCCGCAGGAATCGACATCTCGCTCAAACTCCTTTGCAGGAGTTTTGCCTGGGTGGTTTTTCCGGCTTTGTCGCAGCCTTCTAAAACCAAAAATGCACCCCTTTTCATTGCGGCGAGGTCCTGAAAAAAATATACTTTTAGACATTTAGGAAATTTTATGTTTACTTTCAAATGTGATAATTTTATATTGAAATTGAAACATGAACTTGAAAATTTTTTTCTATATTTTCTGATATTTTTCATCATTTTAGGAAATACATTTTTAAAAATTTTCTTCATATTTTCTAATACTGTAAGAGATGTATTTTTTCTAATTTTTGTATATTTCTCAATATTTTCTAAGACTTGGCGGCATCTTTTTTTTTTTGGAGAAATTTTGACTGCGAATTTTGAAAAATCGAGAGATCAATTAAAAATCGCAAATTAGAAATTTCGTATGTTTCAAAAAGACAAAAAATCTCTAGGAATCGAGTTCCATAAATCAATTTCAATAACAAATACCCGGAAAAGTCCGAAAAAAGCTGGTATATTTCTCTGAAAACCGACAGATACGTGAAAAATCAATTTGCCGGCGGTTTTTCCTCGGACTATTACTCACTCACAATTCCCATTAAAATGAATCACAGATACAAAAGAGGGAAAAAAGAGAAAGAACAACTTGTTTTTTCCCCTCCGTATGTAAATGACAGGTAAATTAAGCTCAAAAAACCCCATAAATAATCAACGAACAACCAAAAAACATCTCAGACGACAAATTTTCTCGTAATTATTAACAAAAAAACACGTCAATTTTTATACACAACATACCCACGCTACTACAATAATAATCACAATAATGCATGGGTTTATGAATGAAAACAAGAAAAAAAATATAAACTTAACATCCTTGATATGAACACAGGAATCCAAAATTTAGTTCAGAGTATTAAAAATCATTAATTGGGATGATGATTTACAGCGACTGATGATTTACTGATAAGGAAATTGATTATTAATGCCGGCACAAACGCGTGAAACACTTCAAATTAGGACACGAAAAAAAAGGGAACTTACCTTCATGGATGCGGAGTTCCAGATCCGCAGATGCGCAAAAACACGCGACTGTTATTTTATTCAATAACCCGATATAACGCAAACGAGGATTTGTCAAAATCCGAGCGTAATTGGATGATTTTGGGTAATTGAATTTGAAGAAGAATCCGGATTGACAGGACGCGGCAAATCTTCTTGTGTCTGTGACAGTCTGTGATATGTTTATCGATTGGTGTTGGTGTGTGACCAATTATTGTACGTACGTGGTATGAAGCAATGTCTACCAACATAATAATGAAATTTTAAAATCACAATACATACATACAAGGGTACCAACTGCACATCATTAACAATCAATCGATTGTTGTGATATCGATAGAATCGATATCGTGAGTGCCACGGCGGCGAATTCGATTTTCTGTGCGCACTTGTCCGCCTGGTATTACATTTCTCTTTTTGCCTCTTTCGATTTTTTTAATCATTATTAAATTATTTCTGAGTTTTCTTGCTTTCAATAAAATGCAGTGCACGCAATTTTTTCCGGACTAAAAATTTTTCCGATTTTTCAGCCATTCGAAATCAACGTGGTCTAAATTTTTAGGTGAGAATAAAATTACTCAGATTTCTTCATTTTACATAACTAACTCTCAATTTAATTATGTGATTTTGCTTTTTTATTTCAGAGTCCACATTTTTCCGCTTCAGAATATGCAGAGAACAATTAAGTCAAAAATCAGCGTTGATTCCCGAATTTGGCCGAGGGTTCATCAGTTCCGGCAAAGTTTGTGAATATTTAATTGCTATACGCGATTTTTTCATCGGTGACTGCAGAGAGAATAAGGAAGTTGGGAAATTTACCTAACCTAGTTAATTTCGGTAACGTGTCACCATTACCTTCTGATATTAATATTAAATAAGCGCGTGTTTTATTATATATATATATATATATATATACTCCTGATGCCCCTATAATTATATTGACTTGCATATTTTGTATCATGTCTAATTATAACGGTTGGTGAAGAAATCTTTGAAAATTAGCAAAACGTAAAATGCTGCCGCGTGTGGAGCATTCAGTAATTTTGCATATGACGCCTACTTGAGGTTATGACCTCACACTCGCGGCATTTACCAAAATCGGTCAAAGTAACGTGGCGACCGCCGAATTTTCTGGTATCAAATTTTTCATTTTGTTGTAAAACGGGTTGAAAATACCAATATTATTCGAAAAATACGAAAACCTGGTGTACTTATTAGAAATTCGACATAATATTTTCGATTTCCGAAAGTTTGAAAGGTTTCGAAATACAGTTTTCAAAACGTTCGTAGACGTTCATCATTAAACCTTATAATGTATGCTGTAACGTTATCAGATGACGTACGCCGTTGTCGTAATAATGCAGATGGTGCAATAATTCACTGCAGCTAATTCTCGGCAAGTCAGAATTCGCTGCAGATGATTCTCAGCTAGTCAGTACACTGAGAAAAATGCTTGTCAGTTTCGTTACGTCCAACTGAATTTTCAGTTGGACTGGTTATGATTGAAATTCTCAGTCCGGCTGACGGATATTTCCATTTCTCCTACTGAACGAAAAATTTGGAGCTGATGAATAACTATTTTATTTATTGTCCCTATAATAAATTTATATTAGAACAAGTGTCAGTTCCAGTCAACACGACTGAAAATTTTCAGTGATAACACCCTCTCAACTGAGTTTTTCAGTTGGGCCGGTTCCAACTCAGATTTTCCGTTAGACTGACCAAATTTTTCAGTGGTAACGTGTTGTCAACGGAATTTTTCAGTTGGAACCAACAAAAATTTCTGTTGCTTCAACTTTTATCGTTTTTGAACTGAAAAAATAAAGTTGTACTGACTGACACGATTTTTCTCAGTGTATAATTGCCACAACGTCATACGTTCCATGGCGCCCGCTTCACTGAAATCAGTTCGTATCCGGGCAGTGATTATCAGTAGTTCCCTGCAGTTCCCTGGCAACCGCCGAGTTGATAACCACCGCGTGTGCCGTATGTTCGGTTTTTTTTATTATTATTATTATTATTTTTTTTTTATAGAAAAATGTAAGGAATAAATAATTACAAAATTGTCAAATTTTTTTGTTACGTTTTTTTCGAAATATGTTTGAACTTTTTTGAAAAAATCGTTTAAAATTGATCGGGAAGTATGAAAGTGCTTCCACGTGTCGCGCGCTCGGTGCGGAAATCGGTAGTGTTCGGTATTTTTTAAAATGAAATCGTTGAAATTATTCTAACCTTTTCAAACATTATTTCATTCAACTAATCTAACATCAATTCATTTAACGTGGTGGTATAGGTCTACTGGGGGACGCACCACATAAAAATAAAAAAACGCGTTTTGTACTCGACCTCTGGGGTGGTGTGAAACTGGAGTAAAAATTTCCCTCAACTTGAGAGTTAATCCTCAACTTTGGGAGTTATTTCGACGATTACGTTCGGAGATGTGTTTATTGCAATTAAATTTTGTGTAGCTCTTTTCTAATGTCGTTGAGGAAAGAGTTCTCCAAACACAGGTGAAAAGTTTACTAAAAACATCAGATATTCCAAAAGTTATTTTACTCAACACTTGAATATAAGAATACACTTACAAAAACTACTGGTCAATAGCCTTGCAAGTTCCGACTTCGTTAAAAATGATATTTTTGATGATCTGCGACATCATTCCATGGATGACTTCGATCGTTGTTTTGTTGCTGTCGCGCGAAGCTTTGACTAATTTCTCTAAACTCGATCTGTCGTGCGGCTCGATGCCTCCCCCCAAAACGAACCCACGAGAAAGCGCGGATTCCGATTGTTCCAATTTATCCGACAAATCGCATATTTGGCCGGTTGTGTAATCCGAGTTGGTGAGCAAACTGGAGGAACTCAGAGTGTTAATCCAATATTTGTTCCACAAGGAATCCAAAAGCTTTCTGTCTAGGGCGGATTTGAAGTACGTCACTTCCAAGGAATAATATTGTTTGCAGTGAACGCCAAAATCTTCGATTTTGTTTAGAGGAATGGTTTGGTATTCGGACTGCTCTTCGTTCGGTGGTTTGTAGCCTTTTGGGTATGTGCGGAAAGCCCCTAAAAAGACAAAAAAACATAATTAGTAAATAATAGCAGCAGTATAATTAGTAGAAGTAAAATCATACTAGTAATAAGTAGTAAATTATGGTGGTGCTAATCACTGGAAAATGTTCATCACATTAGTTGATGATTTCGTTTTATCTCACAACATGAAAAAAATGACAGCAGTGGAAAGAGTACGCACTTTTTTCTAGGTGTTGGATACAAATGATGTGTAAAAAAATGATCAAAGTTCAGTTCATTACCTAAACAAACTTTTCCAGCTGATATGGTTCTTGTTGGGTCGATGACTATGGCTAAGAAAGGCTCTGAAATGAGAAAAAAGTGACATTATAGCAAACAACTGTTAATAGTATATTATGCTACAAGGCGAAAAAGCGAACGATTTTAAATGAGTTCAAGTTAGTTATCTCAAACATAGCGAGAGTAACAAAATCGCGCTTTTTCGCCGTGTGGCATACGACTATTTTTCTATAATTTCCAAAAAAATAACAGTTTTGTCCAATGTTTTGAGTGCAAAAAAGTAATCAATTTTGTCACTTCCCTGTTGTTTTTTACGAGTGGAAAAAATGTGGTTTTTACACAAATGAAAAAATCAGTTACATTTCACATGAAGAACAGTGAAAAGGACTGTAACTTTTTTTGGGGATTAAAGACAAACGAATTTCATATTATAGTCATTTTATCATTGACAAAAATATTACCTTGGAAGCTCTGGTTCAAAAGTTGAGTCGAAACATCGATTCCTGAGAGCCAGGCGCCGTAACTGAAATTTCATTTTCATCTATTTAAACCGTTCCCAAGAAATACTTGCATGTACAAACAACAAAATTATGTGTTTCAATGGTGAAGAACAATTTTTTCCATTTAAAAAAAATACAGAAGACTTCCACTTTTGGGAACTGTGTTTCTGTATGAACAGGAAATTTTGAGCATGAATTATGAAATGTATGAAAAAAAAAAGATTACCCAGGGTGGCTGTGGTACCAGCCGAGTGCGTTTTCAGGCCTGCCAACTTGTTTGGCATTTTCTATGTAAGCTGTCATGTATTCATACGCTTGAGCTTGAGCATTGACACGAGTTTCGGTGCCTTCGACTGGCAGTGCAAAACTGTCCATTACGATCATGAGATTTGATTGGACCTGAGATAAAATGTGAATCTGTTGTAATACAATAATACATTTTACTATTACTGAAACTGATAAATTCAAAAATATGTGACTAGTGTAATATAAATCAAATATGAAACATTCTGATCAAGAAATTTTGCTTGAATTGATGACTCTGAGCCAAAAAATGTTTTCAATAATTTTTATAACAAAATATTCTAACTTATAGTGTTTTTTACTAGATTTTTTGTAACTTTGAACATTATTATTGTTTATAGAAATATTTTTCAATAAAATACAACAAACTTTGCCCAAAAGTAGACCCATGACTTCCAGGGTACCTCCACTTCTCGCGTGCATTACCATTTTCAAAAGCGCCAAAGCCGAAATTTTCACTTCTTTGAAAAAGTGGGGACTGAAATGAATAAATTGAAAAAATTATTCTTACTGCATCGACTCCAACTCAATGAGCTCAATAACGAATTTTTACATTCTGAACCTAACGAACACAAATTAAGAAAACTGCACTTTTTAACCTGAACGTTCACGCGAATGCAAAATTTGATTCAGTTTTTTTACTTTTTGTTCTTTTTTTATTATTTTTTGTTCTGTTTTCATCAATGGTGAAACAGAAAAAAAACATCATTGAACTCAAAAATGTTTTTTGAAAGCATGTCAATGATAATTTTTTCATATCTCAACCATCAAAAGCACATCATTTAGTGTATGTGGGTCGATTCAAAAATTTCGCTTTTTGAGCGGTGAAGATGCCGACGCGTCCAAATCTAATCGTGTGACGCAGAGGTCACATGAGCATGGTAAAAAAAACCCATTTCGACGCTCAACGTCGAAACGAATGTTTTTTTTACCACACTCATGTAACCCCTGCGTCACGCGATCAGATTTTGATGCGTCGACATTTTCACCACTCACGAAGCGAAATTTTTTAATTGACCCGCATGTACTAATTGACGCGCTTTTGATGATTTCGATATAAAAAGCTAGATGTTTATCTCGGAGCTAAAAAGCCGTTTTACGCCTCGGGAAAGTAAAAAAACAAAGGGATATGCCTCAGTGTAAAAATGATTTACTTTAGCACCTAGATAAACAAACAGCTATATTACATGCAATTTTCTAATTGGTTTTGTTTTTCTATGCTGACTGCAAACGCAAACACAGTGTACTTTTGAACCCGACTGTACATGCAAAATCGATCGTTATTTTTTTCGCATACTCTTTGTCCCAGGGTTTCGCGGCAAGGATGTCCTGCTGCTCTTTGCGATCATAACGATAAATTTCATCGGAAGTGCTGATGGTCTCGACATTATTCGCCATTTCCCAAGTTTTCTGTGGCACCGACATGACTACTAACCTTGAATTAAACCAAAACAATATTATTTCACCGAACATTAGTTTGAGCGTTGATTTCTACATGGCGGAGTTCGTTGCACATCCAGAATTGTACCTGTTTTTCCAAATTAGTAGGTATGAAACTTGACACCTTCAAATTGTACGGATTTTGATAAATTTTTTCGAGTTTATCCCACACAAAATTTTTACAATGTTTGCGAATTGCGTTTGGTTACAACTTTTGCACCGTTTTGTACACAGCTGTACCACATTCACCACAAGTCACAATGTTACAGTCGAACAACTAATTATTAAAACGCCAGTTCGCGAATGTATTCGTTAAGCCACGCCCCTCGACCAGGGGTACAACACGGGCATGCGTAAAGCGGTGACCAACTAATGTCCTGATCGGAACTAAACCGCCAGGGGCGCTGACTCGATGTTGCCCGAGAGAAAAGTATCGAACCTCTCTCTTTACGCTCTCTATTGGTCCGAAGCGTCCGAA
>JAPYZK010000331.1:0-29491 GCA_030522785.1 Platygaster equestris
AATGAATGAATATATAATTGGAACGCATTGTAAAGCGTTAGTTAAGAGCTTATTATAAACGAATAATATTAAGAGCGCATAACCGATTGAATCTAAGAACCTCGTAATCGAATAATTAATAAGAAACGTAAACTAAGATACAGGAGATTATATTTAATAAACCTTTGACTTTAATTTTAACCAGTGTTCAGAGTTTCATTTCGCAACCCTCGAAACATTTATTCCCCAAGTCCTTTATAAACAACGGGGATTTTAGGGTCACTTTAGGCGATCGTCTATTGTTGGTCCTATCTGGAACGAGCTCTCTCGTCACAATATCTTGATAGTTTTAATATAGTTCAATTTGATAATATATAATATCATATACGTCATATATTATATTATATATATATTATATATATAATATGTTATAATTTAATAATAGTTTTATAGTATCTGCAATATATCAGAAGAATGCAATTTTATATCATTCTTTAAACATTTGTTTCCGAGGTTATTGGCAAATGCAATTCTAAATGGTAAAAATTTTCGAGCTTTTTCAATTTGAACATGATATATGTCATCCGCATTCCCCAATCATCAGTAAATCATACGCTACAAAAAATTTTGGTTGGCTTAATATCTAGTAAATGATTGATCGGCTGTAACAAACGAATTTTCAGTGATCATTTCATTTCAACGTGGAATGAAATCACTCATTGGTCCTCACTAGGCCATCACGTTTATTCGCAAAAGCGCTTAACGCGAGATACGGAATATTCGTCCGGTCGCGATAGTCTCTGGACTGGCCGGCGAACACGGAGGATAATCCTCGTGGATTATTGCGGTATCACGTAGGCCCATGCACCGCCACGGGGCGCGCAAAATTTGTACGTTGTCTCGCCGTATCGTACAAGCTTCATGGAAACCCTTTCTGCAGGCCTGGGCCTGCTGCGATACCCTAATTCCTAAAGCTGTCGCCATTTATCCTTGTTACAATAAATATCCCACGCCATCGTACCTTCCTGGTTTAACGCTCAACTTGAATCATATATATACACATTGAGATTCACGTTCCGTGAGTTTATTTCGAACGATATTTGGAGGGAAGTTCTTACTGAGTATTATAGACGACCGTAGAAATTCGAATTGTGATGTAAATATGATTTTCCATAATTTTTTATAGAAGGATATAAAATTGTACGATAACTTTTATAGACGACTAATCCAAAGTCGATGAGTATCAAAGTTCGCGTGACTTTTAGCCGAAAAAAAAGAACGATAACGAAGCTGTCGAGTCAGGTGAATCATAGGCGTAACACGAAAGCACGTGCACGATGCGTAAAGGCAGATTGGCGGAATCTGGGAAGTACGGAATGGATATAAATTTGCGGCACGCAGAGGTGTAAACTGATGATAGTCACTCCAAGCATTTAGCCCCCTGTACTCGATTTAACTGCGTCATTTGTCACGCGCGGCCGATGCTTGATATCGTAAGCATGGGAGCTATCCTCTTACAGACGTGTGAGATAGCATTTTTCATCGATCGAAGAATTCTTCAATTTTCTCGAGAACTCGAAATCAGGAATTTCTGCAATCCCCAATAAATTGAAGTACTGTCATAAAAATTAAGGTCTCTCGAAAATCAGGAAGTCGCCATAAAAGTTTTAAAAATCAAGAACGCTTGAATATTGGGCGCGATCAGTTTCAATCGACTCTAGATGTTGCCACACAAAACTTTTTCGTCTTTTTTTGTGATGGTCCCTTCACAGTAGACTCTCTCACATTATCTATCCTAACCTGACAGAAAAGAACTTTACAGTAGACCTACGTCTATCTTGACTCTCGAAAATTCCGAAAGACCCCGAATCGCAAGGTGCCAGGATCCAGAGGATGGTACGCAGCAGAGGAGTAGATATACCTACGGCCATGCGTTACGGGTTCAGCTAAATCCGCCATGATGAATGTGTTGGCGGGAATAAATCCGCAATGCACACCCTCACCCCACCTCACCCCACCCCTCACCCCCTCGGACACCTCGTCCCGCGCCAACACTCGAAAAGTGCACCACCACATTCGCGATCGTGCACACCTACATGCGCTCCGTTGCTCTCCATGATGAAGTCGTGGACCGCGCGCATGCGCACGCGTGCGAAGGATTTATCTTCCCGTATCTTTTCCTCTTCTTCGCGTCGCGCCCTTTTTTCACCTTCGCGTTTATTTATACCCGCATGTAGAACAGGTAGAGACGTTCATTAGGATATATGGACGGATCACCCCGTGTCCCTCGCGTTTTTATCTTTGCGCTAAATGAGACGCAATAATCGAGGGGATTGGAAACGAATGGACCTGGACAACCGGGACGGCGTGGCGCGTATCTCTTTCGTGCTCGGGCTTTCGTGTCGCAATTAGGGTGGAGTAGTATACGGAAGTGGAGTTTTTCTTGGTTTTTTGGGATTTTTGATTCAGAATTTGTATCCTATAGCGTGAAGGGCGATCGAGCCAGTAAGGACGTATGAGCATCCACTGATTTTTTTTTTTATATAGGAAAATGGTCGAGTGGAATTCATATTATTTTGATGAATTTCGATCGGAGGAGATTTGAGAAAGAAAGGAACAGGTTGAGATGCGAGATTTGAAGTTGGGAGAAGGTTGGAGAAGAGTTACATCCCAATTATGGTAAGAATCACTTTTTACCGCTGTGAAGTCGATTTGTAGTAAAATTTGACATCTCAATTGATGACGTAATGTGGAAGTTTCCGCTCGCGCTTGGGGCAAGGGGGGAGGGGTGCCAACTACGTTACGTAACGTCGAACTTACACGAGAATGATACAAATTCTAATGTTTGAACCAGTGAACACATTTTTGAAAAAATACAGTAAAATCAGGAAATTCGATAAATTCAAATGACATGCAGTACCTGCAGTACTACATTAAAGAGTTTGGATTGAAAAATTCGAAGGTAAGAAATCTACAAAACTGATGTGAAATTCTATGATCATGAGAGATTGTAACACTTTGACAAATATGGGTACAAATTGTGCAATTTGAAGACTTGGAATAAAAGTTCATCGAATGTTACAATGCAAAGAAGCATGTAGCCTGAAATCTTGGATATTTACACTGTAAAATTCGCAAAATTGACATTTGAGAGTTTGGAATAACTAGTGGTATTCGGGAAACTTTCAAAATTAGATAGGGATTATTGTTTTGTTTTTTGTTTTATTGGAATTCTAAGCAAGGAATTTGCACGGTTCAGCTTCTGTTACACGTACATTTTTTCGAGTTTCTTTGCACCTCTATCCGCTGGTACACCTATATTCACCCCTTACGTTGGAGCATCCTATCAAACAAAAAATATGTGCGCAAAATATAAACAGATGCTTAAAATTAATGACTCTAGATTTTGCTTACCGAACGATCGGACGTCATTATTGAAGCGGAATTGAGCGAAAACTATGATAGAATATCAAATACTTATTTAATAGAAGATATCGCGAAATGATAATTTCTTATTTTTTCCAGGCTTCATTAGCCCCCATCCTGTGTTACAAATATAATTACCACGTCTGTTCCAGCATTCTGTTGAACAAAAAGTATGTTGATATATGAACATACAATTAAAGTTGATGATTCTGGGTTTTAGATATAGAATAATTAGTCATTATCATTTAATCATTTTCCAGCTTAATTCTTGAGTATGATTTTGAAAACCAGAAGTAAAATCCAATTCATGAAAGATTACTGTCAGTGATCTACGAAAAATCAATGTTTCAATGATCGGAGCACGATTTTAACTAAATGTTATGGATTTTTATTTTGAAAAATCATCGACAATTGACTTGACTATCACTTTTGTTGTAGCTCATCATAATACTCCGTTTTTTATCATGATTCGAAGACGACGTTAATCATTTCCGTTCAATGTTGGACGTGTCAAAAAGTGGCAATTCATTTCTTTGTGACACTAAGTTGTAGAAAAAGTAAGTTGCAAATTTTTCCGTACTATAATAATTCTCACAATGTACGCATGATTCTTATATAATATTGAAGCTTATAAGAAACGTTGCGAATTTAAGAAAAAGAAAGTTTATAGGTCATGAAGACTATGAACTTGAGTGAATTAATTATTATCAATGAAGTCAATTTTTGTTGGGTTAATAACGATTTTTTCTGATTGAATTAATATTTTTCGATATCCCAACCAATTTTTTGACAATCACAGGTTTTTCGCGAGAAAATAAATGAATCAATTCTTGTCATTCAGGGCTTTTTTCGTTTAGTTTTAGAAGTTTATTGCACGTATGTTATATAGGTATAACAAATTAGGTCTACGATGATTTTCGTACTCCTATAATTTTTGGACGCTGGTTAAAATGTTCGAATCCAGGTTCGAATCCAAAAGAATTTTATTCTCATTAATTAATTCGAGATTTTGTCAAATTGTGCAAAGCCTACTATGTTCATAAAAATGTCTAAAATCCCAAATTTCCTGAAAATCCCAGATAAGTCAAGCACGGAACCATTAATAACAACGAAAGTTTCAGTACCTTGGTCACCAGTAACTCCAAATCCAAGATTTTCCGTCATTATTCCAACCAACACATGTCCACAACCACCAAAATCCTAATAACTTTCTCACTAATTATATTGCACACCACCTAAAGAGTCTATCACAACACGAAATCAGTCACATCCTTTCAATGACAAACAAAAAACAAAACTTGCGAATAACACGAAATAACGTCAGTTACGAACAAGTGTCTATGTGAAGAACTAAACTCTCCAGGAAATGAATTATCACACAATTAGACACTCAGAGAAACTAAAATCCGAATCGTGATCGAGAGCACTTGCACTCTCGTTTGTGACTGAGCACTAAACGTCGCAAAACTAGAATCTTGGACGCGGAAACGTCTTTTAACGTCAGCCCCCGAAAAAAGGAAGGACTTCACAAAGGGACAGCTGCTGTCTATTCACGGGGGACATGAGTTGCATGGCCGCCCTTAGGGTGCAACATGGATTCGAAAATGGCTGACGATCGTAGATATATACATTATTGCGCGTGCGAGTATTGTTGATTCCGCGAAACGAGTTTCAGTCCGAGGCGAAGCCGAGAACTGCAATTGTTTCGTAAAATTAATTTTCACGATGTGAGCACAATAGTGTGTTCATTCAATTCTAACCTCAGAGAGGCATTTTATGTACCATTTTGAGGATAGAATCAGAGGAAAAATTTTGTGTCCTGACAGTGTTTTCTTACGGGGATTCCAGATGGTTCAAATGGAGAATTCTAATAGACAAACGGCTGTTTCAAGCGTTTGATTACTTTTGAAGTGGTGTTAACCCAATAAGCACCTCAAATTTCGTTGAGTTATCATTGCTAACAGTCTAGCTGCACCAGCCATGAATAAATCTGTCCCAAAATGTTACGACTTGTATGGTTGTGGCAACTATACATACAAAAAGTAGAAGACCGAATCTGGATCAGTTGAATTTCCCTTAAAAACCCTTCTCCAAAAAAGCTTTCTCATCAATTGTAGATATGATCGGTGCGAAACGAGGTTAACCTCTTTCAGGAGAGTTTATTGCGTGCAGGGACGGAATCGCCGGCTGATTGTGCGGTCATCGGCATCGGAAAGGCTGTTTACAGGCGCGGGAAAAAGCGTGTCTCGGAATCGTGCGAGATGGTCGCGGGGTCCACATACGTAGGAAATTCAACAGGTATCGGGGAACGATAAAACGTGCTTCACACGCGCGATCGCCTGCCCGCTACGACTTTTTCTGATGGCGTGTTAAATACCATTCGCCAGCGACAGATACCGTCGGGATGTTCTTTATTCCTCTCCTCGACTCGATTGCTTGCGTTTCTTTGGCTCAAGCCGCGACACGGTGAATTTGTAACGAGCCTTTTTGCGACTTTCATTGGACAGGGGGTATAACTGTCGGGAAATTTTGGAATTTGAAGGGAGCATTTTCGGATAAGTCCAATTATTTAGACAAATTTGAAAATTCCAAAATTCCTTAACATGAAATTTCGAACGAAATGCATATTCCGAAACGTTTTGAAAGCATTATTGTGGAGGCTATCGATGGCGACGTTCAAAACATCGAGGCCTTCACCTTTCTAATTCGGGATTATTAGACAAGGGCACGGTGACATTCTAACGGGGGGACCTGGAACCGTTGGATGGGCATATATGCTGGAGCGGGCACTGGCGCGTTTAGATTTGGAAGAGACGGGAACGAATGTCTTAAATCGAACTAGTATTATCGGGCGTGGCATTGATTATTGTTATATATAAAATTGTATTAATTTGAAGTGATCATTAATAATGGACCGCTTACAGTTTATTCAATCAATCTCAGACTCGAATCTCACGACTCGAAGAGTATTTGTATCCAAAAATCCGACCATAAGTCACAAATCTTCAAACTCCGGAATATTTTAAAACCAAAAAAACGCAAAACAAGAGCAACTCGATTTTCCGAATAGCCCAAACATGCCGATAAATTTCCCCGCGTCAAACACGGAACGAAAGCCCGTTTTTTAATGACACAATGGTCTTTTATTCGGGGGCCCAGTATATCTTCGCATCGTCCTTGGCGGGAGTTTTTCGTGTCAGGAAAAAATGCCCGCGGCGACAAATTTACGAGGCCGGCGCATTGGTTACGGGCGAGGTGAGAAACACGTCGGGTTTTTTGTTCTTATTCTTTTTTCGAGTTGGGAAGACGTTGCACCGCGTGACGAAACGCCCGCGTTTCCGCAAACATTTAGGCCCGTTAGGTCGGCAATTGTGTCACGTTCGGGAACGAGAGCACTTGCCTGCGCGGCCCATTTGAGGAACGTCTCAAGGCTGTCGCGCAACGGGATGCATTAAAGCTGCAGACTATTAAAATGTACTCCCTGGATGCACCCAAAAATAATATTGTATATCTTTTGAGATAATGCTTTTTATCGGTAAATTTTTCGAAATTATTGTTGTAAATTTTACGAAAAAGTGATTTTTAGATCAGGTATACCTACTTTAGCAATAAGAAATTCGAATTTTAAGTGATAGCAGCCACTAGATTAATTTACATTATTCTAACCTCGAAACTGTACATTCATTTCAGGAATAACCTCATTCTCGAAACATTCAAAGAATTGTCTCGAGAGACCAAGGCAGACTTTCGGACCATAGATCAAACATGGCGTCTCCTCCGGCGTAGCTGTAAATAAAGTCGAGAAACACGATACACGCAAAGGGTGAAAAGAAGCGGGTTTATTCACCCTACGGAAGAGGGAAGGCATGGATGGCGAAACAAAACTAGCAATAATAGCGAGTACCCCCCGGGGAATGCTCGAGTTAATAATAATAATGACGAGAGAAAAAGCGCCAAGTTCATTCGTTAAAGCTCATGCGGTTATGAGTTTTTCGAACAGCGTAATTGCCCTCTTACAATTTGCAAGGGTTGTAAGGGATTATGATTACATGCCTTATGTTTCGCGAACGTTCAGCATTCAGTTTACGAGATTTTTGCCTTGTTTAATTTTTCCATAGTTTTTGTATTTCGTATTTAAAAAATTGCGAAAATGGATTTCTTAACCTCAAAAACATAAAAACATTATATGTGTAAAAATCGGACGGAAAAAATTGAAATTACTATCGAAGAAGAATTTTGTACCTTCAAAAATTAGCTCTCGACGATAGAGTGATGAGTCGCACTCATGCAAACATAACCTCCAAAAATAACACGTGCTCACTCTACGCAACTAACTCAATCTAGTTACACCAACCAGATTTGTTTCCAGTATAATCACACTAATTTGGTTGTACGAACCAGATAAATCTTGTTAGTATAAGTCAATGTTGGAACTGGACTGATGTAGTAACGTCAATCATATTGATATTTAACACTCATTCAACTATAGCATATAAGTTGGTAATACTATGATTCTCTGTACTGCAACTGATCTTTTTTTTCAGAGTACCACACCCTACACCAGTGATTTTAGCTCGTTTCTTCCTTCTCGAAATTTCAAACTCGAAATCGTAGACGAAAGTTCCCCCGAATCCCGTCAGTGACGCGAAAGCGAAGGCCGTATATAAAAGTAAGTGACTCCGGTCTTCGGTGATGCAGGGTCGACCTATCTGCCGGGTCTATCGGGCAGTAAACAGCGAGCGGCAGATAAGGCCGGAGATATATTATGAACGTCTCGGTGCCATTTCGCTGCTGCACTTATACGGCCCCGACCCCCTCTCCCCCTATATTTCGCCGACTCCTTTTTTCCCCGTGGCTTTTCCTACCCCGTAAAAACGCCGGCTGAATAGTCGCGCAGAGGACGGAAGTCAGTTTGCAAGCCAAGCATGCACAAACGGCGCCGGCTCCTTATTTTCTTCTCTTTCGGCCTCAGGCTGTCGCCCCCCTATTTCCCTTCTTTTGAGCCCTTTTCCCCAACTTTCGATTAAAGGTAGTTTTTTCGAGTCGTTAGAAAATAAAATACGTCATTTTACTTTTTTCGACTCCGTCGTCCCTTTATCATTCTTTTCGAAGTAGATTTTTCGATACCTTCAATCCGAAGCGTCATTATCGATCACCCCCGCCCCCCCCCCCCCAGACTAATGACGTCATTTATGCATGTGCATAACCTCAAAAGCTGTAAAATACAGTATTGCTCGAATACCTTCCGAATTTCACTAAAAATAATGTCTCCTCGGCGTTTTACAGCAGAAGACACGAAGGGTAGTGGATGAGAGAGAAGAAGGTCGAGGGATGGCACCGGGAAATGGAGAAAAGGCCAATTAGAGGGCGGCGAGATTTATCTGCGGGCGACGGGTGCGCGATGTCGAGGGGTCCTCGTGCAGCGTTGGCTTGTATTATTCCTCGCTCGGACAACCCCGGTCACGACAGCGACGCGGTCCAGCTGCCAATGTCCGCAGCCCCGATCTGCCCTGTATCGACTGGGGTTAAAGGATTCTTCATCTTATATTATGCCGTGCCAGGAGCAGGGGCCGTGCGTCCAGCCCCCCTGCGCGTTCTGAATTCCATAGCGAATCTTCCCCCTTTCCGAGGAAATTAATTTTCCTCACGTCGATTCCTTGTGCCCTCGGGCTGATGTATGGGGGAATTGGGAAATTTCGGGAAGTTAAAGTGGTTTTCGGATTGTCTGAGTTCTTTCATGTGTTTTTGTACTGTTCTTTCCAGCCAGCGTGAGTAAAAACATGGCTCTTCAAATGAAGTTTATTTATGGAGGTTAGGTTCACCCATTTTACACTGATGCGGTTTTCCGCGAGTGTAAGTGTCAAAATTTGACGTTTTTTTTACGGTTTTTTACTGACATGACTTTTTGAATGTCAACATTATTACGGTTTTTCGCCGGTGTGAGGGCGAACATAGGTTTTGTTAACTTCATGAAGTGAATGGGAAAACTTTTGGAAGGTTTTTTAAAATCCTGAAAGTTTTTGAGAAATATTTAAAAATAGTGGAAGATTTTGGGAAAATTCTGAAGTGTTCGCAATTTCGAGCATGTTTCTGAAGATGAGAGAGAAGTTTGGAGAAGCTCGGAAGCCATTATTCGAAAGATGTGGCAAGCATTCATCTCGGGATCGCGCGGATAAAACGCCTCGGATTACAGTAGCGCAATTTACAGCAGACGCTGAAACACCTGTTCGTTTTCTTGAGGAGATGTAAGGGCGCTGGAGGGTTGGGGGTGGCGTGCCTCGCAGACGTTGCGGTAATTGAATCTCGGGGAGTGTATTGGTGTAGGCGCTCAATCCATAAGTCTTCCTCGCTTCGCACGCATTGAGAATTTGTGCGAAAATTCAGACCTCGAGATTAATGCAAAAAGTCATTACCTCGCTGAAAACGTGAAACGAGAACAATTCAAGGTTTGAAAATAATTTTTTTCCACTTGAATGAATTTGGAAATTGACTCTTCAGAGTGTGGTGCACTTATTTGGAGATCAACGATTTTATTTGGGCGTCGTCCTAATTTAGAGGGATGAAAAAACCGAGGAAACTATAGTAATTAATGTCTAACTTACAAGTTTCGAAGATGACTGAAAAAAGGGTTTACTATTTTCCAATTATTTGACGATCGTTAATGTTAGCCAGGCATCCCCACCAACATTATTCCGATCTTTATAGTAGGATTCGTACTACTATAATTTATAGTAGGAAACATAAAACGCTTCAGTCTGTATAAATTCGACCTTAAAGAAGCAGAGTGTCCACCGCGTTGATCCGAGGTCGAGCTTTTCTGGGATATCCATAAGTCTCCTCGGTCAGGGATATTAATACGTTATTGCGGGAAGACGTTCTCATGAAAGTCGACGAGGATTTGGAAAATATGTCGGCCGCGTACGGCGTTGTTGCCCGGGATTCGCGTTCGGAGCCCCGGAATCGCGGATGCGCGCCCCGGAATCGGGCAGACGCCATTTGTATTAATGAAGCTTCGGACAATGGCGCGCGTTCAATGAATTATGTACCCGCGATCGAAGCGCACGAAACGGTATCATGGATCCTAAAGTGGAGTCTCGAATCCGCTATCGATCTCGACTGAGAATTTTCGGACTTTGGAAAATCGAGATTTTTCAGAGTACTGGGGTCATTTGATGGGGAATTTTGTTCAGTTCAACTCGGAATGCTCCTATCTGATGCATAAATGATGTACGATCGAATCAATGTCATATGAATGTGTCCAGCCTATGTGTTTGTGACATCATGAATAGGAATGTCATATACATGTTCTTTCCTGATGTTTTTATGACATCCAATGTCATAGAAATATTTTCCTCTGACATATCAGGGACATCAGATACATGTCAGATGAGTCAAGGATGATCTTTCCAAAAACTGACTCGAGTCCTGGTACATTCTAGTATCTGCACATTTTTTCCGGTAATTCTCAATGTTTCCAAAGATATTTTTGGACTTTGAAGAATTGAAATTTTTCGGGCTACTTGGGTCATTTTAGGGGGAATTTCGACCAGTTCAACTCAGAGTGTTCCTATGTGATGCGTAAGTGACATACGATCAAATGAATGTCATATGAATATGTCCATCCAATGTATTTATGACATCATGAATAGGAATGTCGTATACATGTTCTCGTCTCATATTTTTATGATATCCAATTATTGTACATAGAAATGTTTTGATCTGATGTATCAAGGACATCAGATACATATCAGATGAGTCTAGGATGATCTGTCATCCAAAAACTGACTCAGATCCTAATATATTCTAGTGTCTGCGAATTTTTTTGGGGGGAATTCTCGATGTTTTCGAAGTACTGGAGACTTTTTTTGGATTGAGAATTTTCACAGCTTATATAAATTATCAAAATTCATCGAACTTAAATCTAAAGACGAAAAACAACTGGAATAACCTTTCTACATTCGAAATTTTCGAGAATGTATATGAACCCGAATTGAGGGCCCATATTTCTCTTATACGCATGTACTTCGACAACTTCATAAATTATGCATTGCCATTCATCAAAATCCGCTACAAAATTAACAAAATTGAGATATCTCAGTGTCTACATACGAACCCCTGTAACGCATTAATTACCATAACAATTTCCCCCCTTTTTTTTCATCGATATCCCGCAAAGCTTCGCTGCCCGATTCGAAAAATTCCCAAATAAAACAGGACCACTGCGAATTTCATTGGACGACGGACTACAAGATCGATAGCTCAGGCTCGACAATATTGTTTCGTTCGCTTTATTGTACGTATACTTCTGGGTCGGAAATGTTTTCAATTTTTTTCATTTTTTGTCCATTTTTACTGGACTGTGAGTCTCATTTGAAAAGCCTTACGGAGCTCTGATTTACCAGGAAATAAATTAATCAATCGAATCGCTTTGATGGTAAAGACCAAATATGACGTCACGCAAACCCTATTGCAACGTGGGAAAATAACCTAAAAAATCGTTGGCATACAGATTCTTCACTTTCGCGAACAATGACGCCATTTTGAAAGAAATGATGAATTGGGAAACAAAAATCATCAGATTCCATATAAAAAACGATTAACCCATTATTCTTGATAATTACTGAATGTAATGCCACCAAACCCTAGTGCAACGTGGAAAAGTTAAAAACTAACCTAAAAAAACACCCACCTATAGATTCTACTCTCCCACAGAAAATGGTGCTTCGATTGACTAGAAAGAAACGAAAAAAAATGGAATAATTCTGCTTTTGTGTTTGTAATGTAATTTTCGAATGTAGTGCATGGAAATAAAAAAGATCAAATTGAATTTTATCATCGATAATAAGTTCATGCAGAAAAAAACGACTGTCTGAAAAGAGAAAATAAGGTTTAGCACAAATTTGGCAACGCTTGTAAAAAATGTTGAATCTCCAAAGTCTACATTATCAAGATGGAATGTTAGTTAAATTACGTACGAATGTTTCACTTACTGTATTTTTTAAATGTGTCATCAAATGATCACTCGAGTCCTGGAGAAGTGATGTAGTCGAAAAAAATGTCAAATTCAATACCTCTTGCTTCGATGATTTTGACTCGCGAATTTTGCGAAAGTCATTAAACAATACCAAAGCTCAACAAAGTTCGACCAAAATCCACGATAATTATGTGAAAATCACAAAACAAGTTACAAATATCGAGAAAATGGTAAGTTCGCAATCCAAAAAATGAAAATAATTAATTTATCCACGAACTCATCGATCATAAAAATCGTTATATGACAAAAAAGTGACTGCAAATGTGGAATTATTTCCGAAATTCCTCTAATCGTGAGATAAAACTGATAAAAAAAAATCGGATTTTATAAGAAGCTGTGGGAAAATCATTGACAAACGAAAAATATTATAAATGACCCGTTATTTATTCCATAACTCCCGAAAAACTAAACCAATTCCAAAAAAACTGCCGGAAAAAATTAAAAATAGGATATTTGGAGAGGTAGCGCAACAAAACAAAATGCAGAACACAATAGCTCGGCTTCGAATAGTATTTATTCGCAATCGTATTTTTTTATCAATCGTATAATTAGTATAATATTATGTCCAGGCCGCCGCGACTACATAGAATGCGTATGATCGACCGGTAAATAAAATATAATTCAATATATTACAAAAAAATGGGGGGAATTTTGCACGTCGACAAAAAACGGAACGCCTAGTCCTACGTGGAGGTTCCCGCGTCTAAGCCAAAGAGCCCTCGCCTTATTTACGTATAATACAGTGGAGCGACGAGAACTCGCCGCGAAATAAATAATAATAGTTGATGCCTGGGGAAATATTACACATTTGTGTTTGTGTTTGGGAGTGTATGGTTTTTATGGTCATATATGTGGTTTTTGGATGTTTTTTAATATTTTTTAGAGATTTTTGTGTAGTTTGTGTAATTTTTTTGACAGTTATTGCTGATTCTGGTAGAATTTCGAATGCTTTTTTGAAGATAGTATGTTATTTTCGGAAGTTTTTAAAAACTACATAAAGATTTAAGAATTGGGAAATTTTTGTATTTTTGCCATTTTAGACGATTTTTGAAATAATTTTCAACACTGTTTAATTTTCCAACTTCATAATCAATTTAAATACATGTTGGATTCAGTTTTGGATGAATCCAAATAGACGTCGTTAAGGATATTTTTTAAACTATAAAAATTTGACAACATTTACATGAAATTTTTCAACACTCAAAATTTTTGAGGTTTTTGGAAAAGTTTAAAATCATGTTAGACAAATTTTCGAACTTACATAATTTATAACGGTCGAAGTCAACGTACGAGCTGTCAGAAATATTATAATTATTGTCCTATATCATTTAAATCCATATATTACGATGGAACACGATCATATATGACAGTCTACAATCATATTTGGAACAGATATGACCATATATAACCATTTTGTGACACACACGAAAGTTTTTTGAAATTCAGTAACTGACTTCCTTTCAAACAGGAAACAATGTTTTTTCGCCACAAAAACGAAAGTCACAAAAAGAAACCAGAAATCGATTCCCTGATTCACAGGAAACAGATTATTCTCTGGAAAAGTGCTACATAACCAGCAATTAGTTGCTGAAAATCGGAAAATTATTCCTGATTTCATGGAGTGACTCATATTTTTGTTAATATATACATATTTTCACTACGAGTCAGAGAATTTCTTCTTGATCTTTAGAAAGCACTAACTTCTTAACTCACAAACAGAGATGTAAGAGATGTATTTTCAGATTTTTCAGTACATACGTTTTTTCATGTACTCGCAAAACATTTTTTGAATTTTTTTAGAGAAAACTCGTCTAAGCATACTGAAAAACGGGAATACGTTACTGAAAACTAGAAAACTGTTACTGAAAACCAAGAAACTTCTCCTGGTTTTCGGAAAACTCTTTTTTGGGCCATTTATAGAGAACTACCGAGTTCAGCAAAAACCATCAAAACGCCCATTGCAAATTTTCGAGTTTTTGACCCAAAAAAGCCGGAAAAAAGGTTGCGTTTTGTAAAGCGCACATCTACCTGCTACCTACCACCCGCATTTTTGGCTAAACTCGGAATATTTCCCAGGTATACTGAAAATGAGAAAATTGTCACTGGAAACTAGAAAACTGTTACTAAAAGTCAGAAAATTGTTACTGGAAAGAAGAAAATTTATCTTGGTGTATAACAGATAACTGTTACTGAACACTAGAAAACTGCTACTAAAACCTGGAAACTCATCCTGGCTTTTATAAAACTTTTTTTCCCACCATTTATGGAGAACACTTTCTTAGGCATACTGAAAAATGGGAAAGTGTTACTGGAACCAGAAAACTGTTACTGAAAATCAGGAACCTGTTATTGAATATCAGAAAACTCATCTCGGTTTTCAGAAAACTCGTTTTTCGACTATTGATGAAGAAAAATGTCCCAAGCATACTTAAAACCAAAAAAATGTTACTGTACACCAGAAAATTGTTACTGTAAATCAGAAAATTGTTACTGAATATCAGAAAACTGTTACATAACACCAGAAAACTTATCCTGGTTTCCAGAAAACTCTCGTTTTTCGACCATTAATATCAGATATGACTTCCTTAGGTATAATAAAAACCAGAAAAATGTCACTGTAAACTAGGAAACTGTTGCCAAAAACTAGAAAAATGTCACTGGAAACCAGGAAACTGTTACTGTGAACTAGAAAACTGTGACTGCAACCCAGGAAACATCTCCTTTTTTTTTAGAAATCTCTCCTTTTTTTAACATTCATCAAGAAAAATTTCGCAGGCATTCCGAAAGTAAGAAAACGGTTACTGATAACCAGAAAACTGTAACTGGAAATCAGGTAACTGTGACTGAATATCATAAAACTGTTACTGAAGACCAGAAAACTTATCCTCGTTCCCAGAAAACTTGTTTTTCGACCAATTATGAATGTTATTTTCCTAGGTATACTGAAAACCAGAAAACTGTTACTAAAAACCGGAAAATTCTGATTTCAAACCAGAATGCTGTTACTGTACACCAGAAAACTGTTACTGAAAACCAAGAAACTTCTTCTATTTTCCTGAAAACTCTCGTACTCCAACCATTTATAAAGAAAACTTCGCCAAGCATACTAAAAATAAGGCAACCGTTACTGAAAACCAGAAACTTCATCCTGATTCCCAGTGAACTTTTACAGATAACCAGAGACAAAACTTCTAATTAAAAAAAAAAAAAACTTTCCCAGGCATCAACGACCTACACTCACTCCTCTCGAAAAAATACTGCCTTCCAAGCAAAACGCGACCGAAAAAAACCGTTCGAATCATGAAAAAATTCGTCACTTATTTCCTACTCGTATACAATCGTTAACTAGAATAAAGTTACTATTACAGTAGCGCCGCGCCGTCTCGGGAAAGGCGCCGTAGGTACTCGGGGTAAATATACGTACTTGCACGCTCTCGAGTGCATTTTTTCTTTCATATTCTTAAACCTCAAAGTTTTCGTGCCTCAACGACATAAATCTCTTCGCTCCCGTCTCGCAGCTGCTCGACGGACTCGCCGGCGCAACAAAAGGAGAACAGTATTTTTACCTTTTTTTTCACTCTCTCTCTCTCATAATTTATTTATTGCACATTACTCGGAATACCCGCCACGAACGGATTCGATTTTTTGAGAACGGGGAACTGAGGCTTTTCTCATAATTAACGGTCAATTGACGATGAACATGCAGAAATGGACGATATTTTTTGATTTCGGGGGATAAATGGGTTCCTTTTGTTAATATTGATTCAATTATTGGTTAAAATGGCAAGACTGTCGGAGGTTTTGCGGTTTGGATGAGGGGCTGTTCACTAGAGATAGTGTTTACACGAAGTTTGCACGAAGTTTGCACGAAATTTGTGTATAAACTATTCCCGAAGTCACTATTAAATTTCCCTATAAATTCCCCCAGAATCACACATACGTAAATCACGTGAAAAACCCCCTCCCCCACCAAAAAAATCGATCTTAACCAGGAAAAAAATATTTCCAAAAGTGTACAACTCCTCAAAACCTCAAAAAAGTCATTCAAAATCAAACTTTATCGCGCACTCGTCACCCTCGGTGCAGGTACTAAACGTCGTTTCTTTATACAGTAAAAAAGAAAAAAAACCTCCTCGCCAAACACAAATATACACATATTATCATCTCGCCCACGAAAAAACGATCGTTGCTCGTGCTACAATAGAATAATAATAATATCAATATCAATAATAATAATATAATAAAAATAACAAAAATATAACATTCAACAGCAGTCATTGTGTTATCACGCGCGAATGTGCATCAGCGAGCACTTTTACGAGAGAATTAATTTAAACAAGAAATCAACGAAATAAGGACAGAAGGTGCGAAAAAAATCTAGTTTCTCCACTAATTTTTATACACGACACGCATTCTGGTTGGACCACTCGGATTTTCTCACTTTCGCAATCTTTCTTCCCTTTGTATATTAATCTCTTTGAATACGACGATTTCTAGGCTAGGACTTATGGCTATTTTTTGTAGCTTCATTACGTATTTTCGGTATCGCAAATATGCCCATGCACTTTATCGGTTCGAGAACTAGAGATTCGAGTGCTTTTCCTCGCGCCGCGGAGTGCCTCGGTGATTTGTCAATTTATTTACATTTTTGGGGCATTGTTTGTCGGGGACATTGAGGTGTTTTGCGGTTTTGCGGTTGAATTGAGAATTGAAGGGTTGGAGGTGTTTTTGGAAGTTTAGATTTTTTCTGAGAGATTTGGAAGAGTTTGGGAGTTATTGAGGGATTTGGGTGGTGATTTGGAATTTTTGGAATTTTGCCTTATGAGATTTTGGGATTTGGAGATTTTGATTTTGGGGTTCGGGGATTGTATTTTTGGAAGTGTTATATTTTAAGGATTTCGGAATTTCGAATTTTGTGACCTTGCATCTTTGAGGCATCCATAAATCAACAAATCCAAAATTCTATATACCAAAAAATCAAATTGAAAGTTTCTCAATTATTAAAATTTTTAATGAGGCTTTGAAAACTGTAGAAAAAAAGAATTCGAAAATTGTATAATTAGGACTTTTTCGTTCATTGACTGTAGAATTTCGGAATTTTACAATCTTGAATTCTGTAACATTAATATTTCGAATTGAGTGCTAGAAATCCTTGAATTAGAGAATTTTGAGATTCAAAATTTTTGAACTTTCAATACTAAAATGTTTCTGAGCTTCTGAATTCTCTGAATTTGGTTGGGTTTTCAATCTTTGAAAGTTCTCCATCTTTAAATTCCAAATTTATGATTGATTTTCAGACGCTGAGTATCAATATAGTTTAAATTCCATAACTTCTGATTATATTTCCCAGAATCTTATTATTTTCGGTATTTCTAACTCGTCCATTCTAAGACATTGAAAATTGGCGAAATTAGAGTTTTAGGTCTAGAGTTTTAAATTTCTACAATTTTGCACTCTGAAATTTTGATCTTGATTTTATTTCTTCTGATGTTGGGACTCTAGAATCCCGGAATTCGAAGATTCGAAAATTCTGAAGTTTCGAACATTAGATAATGGAATGTTTATGCACACACATTTTTGGAATTTTGTGACCCTTTAAAGTAAATTCGAAATTTAAAAACTTCTGCGACTTTTGATTTTTTGAATGTCAAACTTCGATAATTTTAGACTTCGAAATTAAGAATTTTGAGAATTGCTGACTATTAAACTTAGAATTTCGAGAATTATAGACTTCAGAATCCAGAATTTCGAAAATTCTTTTCAGTCATTCTGAAAATTGAAATTCTATCCTGTAGGGTTTGCGAACGTCAAAATTTGTGTTCAATGGAATTAAAAATTCAGAAACGGGTCTTCATGCATCGTTATTACCGATTAGATAATTTTCTAGAATTTTTGAATTTTGACTGTGTAGTTACGAAACTTTGCAATTTTTAGAAAATTGATAAGGAATTCCGAAGTTCGTTATAGCATTTAAGAATTCTAAAATGAGTATAGAATTCCAAATTTCGGATCATCGGACGTTACGATTCAAAAAATATAAAACTTTAGATTTTTGTTGTATCGTGAAGATATTATTCTTTACTAAATTACCGAATTTGTGGCCTTGGAAAAAAAGGATATAATCATTTTGCAACTAGAATAAATTTTAGAATCTTGAGATTTTAGTGACCTAAATATTTTCATACTTCTGAATTTCTTATGTCAGAAATTTCGTATCTTGCAATTTTTACCTGTTGTACACTATGTATCTCCAATTCTGAAAAATAAGGAAATTCAAGCTTTAGCTAGGACTCCATGATTTACGGACTTTTTTGGAGACTTACAAATTTCCAACTTTGGAAATTTGAATTTTAAATTCGGTAATTTTACTCAATTTTCATAGTTTTCGGACAGAAATTCAATATTTCTATAAATTTTTCTCTCAGAATTCAAGGACTTTAAAATTAAAACATTGAAAAAATATTATAAAGAATTTCCATACTCGATATTCTACTATTTCTCAAATCTCTAGACGTACCGAAATTGTAATTTCGGAATTTGAAATTTGTGAAATCCAGTTTTTAGATCTTGAAATTATTTTTCGAAACAGAATTCCAGAATTTAGAACTTCCAAAGTCTTGTATATTTTCAAGGTTAGAATTTACAACGTTGCCAAAAATAAGTCTTCTAAAATCCATAATCAGATTGTAGATTGATTACAAAATGTTCCGAAAAAAAGGTAACTCCAAAACCAAGTCACAAAAATTATCCTCCATCAACTTCAACTCCATCAAAATCCAACAAATTCGACTCAAATGAACTCAAACTATCAAAACTCCCAAGAAATCAACTGACAAGTAAACTCAACCCCCCAAGTGCAAGCCACCAACCCAAAACTCACTCCTAACCTTAAACTTTTCCTCCACCCCGCCCTCCTGCAATTCAATCACAAAAACCCCAAAACCTCATTTCTCCGACAAAACATGCCCGCAAGGTTAAAGTTACTCGACTATGTACATTACGACAATCGTGCTTGAGATCTTTCGTGTTTTCGCCGGCGTCGAGGTCGAAAGCAGTCGAAAAAATAGTTGGCTTCTCGTGATCGCGTCGCGGTCGTTGTGTCTTTCTCACTTGGACGCCGGAGACGCTAAGCTACGTGATCTAGAAAGGGGCTACACGAAATTTCGGGGCCTACTACGGAACTAAGCGAGTTTCTGTGTGTGTACGGAACTTGGACGAGGCTGATTTAGGAGCGTGATTTTTCGAGTGAGCTACAGGGATTCCTGGGGTTCGTCACTCACCGGGTGCAGCGTCCGCTCGCCGCAACCGATAAACTGACTATCGACAGACGCGCACATCGATACCTATTTGGCATTGCAAAGACGATCGGTACAGCCAGCCACTCACCTGCAACACAAATATTCACGACATTCTTGAATATGCGATTAAAGTTCTTGCGGGATTCGTTAAGTAACTTGATGGGGAACTACGCAACTGTCCTTTTCCCTCTCACGTGAGCAGTCGTTTGGAAAAAGAGACAGCAATAGTATAGTACCCAAAAGTAAAAATTTACAATTCGCAAAAATTTGTACGGTCAACAAGAGCAATGAAATAATGCAGAAATTTGACTTTTGTTTATAATGAATGAATAATCAACTGTCATTGACCGTTTTATCCTTGGAAAAAAGAATTTTGAAGAGTCTGTTTTTTGTTACTGAATTTTGCTTAAAACAACTGCATTTTTGTTGTATAATTGGACAAGCGTAATTGTTTACAAACTATTAGAAGCATTCCAATTAAGTCCGATTTTTCCGAACTTTGAAAATTCATAAATCCATAGTTGAATATATCTTGGTGATATAAAAAAGACGTGACGATTATTTATGTACCGAATACGATATAAAATTTTTTATTCTATTTTTCAATCGTAAATATAATATAGAATGACCTATCCACTATTTCATACACCAACGGGATATAAACAAGGTTTTTTGACCCACGCAGGGCAATAAACAGCCATTCATTGCCCTCCGGGTATCCAAACCTCTTCGCAAGTGAAACTATGGCCGGATTAGCTTAATTGAAGATGCACGGAAAATTCGCGTCTTGAGAATCGCGTTGTTTGGACACATTTTATTCGCGACTGCGTTTGCTTTTCGGCCTAGTGTTGATCCCGGCGTTTTCTCCGCTCGCCTTTTACCGACGTCTCGTAAAGCACCAGACCGTGGCTTCGTTCTTCTTCGCGCATTTATCAGGATTTTCAAAGGAGCTAGACTTTTTAAGCCGCAATAAATTTGCTTTCGCACGAGGGGCTCTCCGGGCTTCTAATGACGTTCGGAGATCGCGACGGGAAAGGGAAAAAAATGTCTCGATGCGCCATTTTGGACGAAAATGATGAATTCGAGAAAAAATCATTGAATGTCATTATATGAATAGTTTACTGCAGGATCGTCTAGATGATGATGACGGAATATAACGCCAGACAACCCTACTGCAACGTGAAAAACTAACCTAAAAAACGTTGGGCTGTAAATTCTTGATTCTCGCAAACAAGGGTACTATTTTGGACTAAAAATGATAACTTTGGAATAAAATCATTGAATTCCTTGTAAAAAACAGTCAATTTTATCGTGTTGATGATAATGACCGAATATAACGCCGCCAAACAATATTGCAACCCGGAAAACTAACCTAAAAAACATTTGCGTATAGATTCTTCATTTTCGTGAACAATGGCGCCATTTTGGACTAAAAATGGTAAATTTGGAAAAAAATCATTGAATTCCGCGTAAAAAACAGTCAATTCAATCGTCTTCATGATAATCACCGAATATAACGCCATAAAAGCCTATTGTAACGTGGAAAAATAACCTAAATAATTATTCGCCTTCGGACTTATCACTCTCGAAAACAATGGCGTCATTTTTAACAAAAAAATGATGAATTTGGAATAAAAGTCCTCAAACATCGTGTAAAAAACAGTTAATCCAATAGTCATGATGACAATAACCAAAAATACCAATACCATACCCTATTAGAACGTGGGAAACTAACCTTAAAATTGTTTGCCTATAGATTCTTCACTCTCGCAAACAAGGGCGCCATTTTGGACGAAATAATGATGAATTTGGAGATAAAATCATCAAAAATCTTCAAAAAAATAGTCTTTTTAGTCAACTTGATGGCGATGACCGAATATACCGACACTATACCGCATTGCAACGCGTAAAACTAACCTAAGGAAACGACCGCCTATAGATTCTTTACTTCTGCGAACAATGGTGCCACTTTCTGAAGAGATTATAAATTTACGGAAAAAATCATCAAAAGTCATGTAAAAAACTATAAATCTCATCGTCTTGATGATAACGACCAAATATAGCACCACCAAACACTATTGCAATGTGAAAAACTAACCTAAAAAAACATTGGCCTATGAATTCTTCACTCTCGCGAACATTGGTGAAATTTAGAGAATAAAATGATAAGTGTCGGGAAAAAATCATCAAAAGTCATGTAAAAATCAATCAATCTAATCGTCTTGATGATAATAACAAAATATAACGCCACCAAACCCTAATACAATGTAGAGAAGTAACCCAAAAAATTATCTACCTATAGATTTTTCACTCTCGCGAATATTCAGTAAAAAAATGATGAATTGGGGAAGAATATCATCAAAAGTCATCTATAAACCAATCAATCCAACCATCTCGACGATAATGACCTAACACACCACCACCAAACTCCATTGAAACGTGGAAGACTAACCTAAAAAAATATCCGCCTATAGATTCTTAACTTTCGCAAACAATGGTCATATTTCATACGTAATTTATGGACTCATCGTTGTATCGACCCACGGACATCTCCCACGAGTCGGGATAAAGACGTCGAAGTTCGCGGAATAATTCTCCGTGCTTCTCATATGAGCCATGTTTCTTTTCGACGCCAATGGCGGCGAGCACGGGAGAAATATGGGCTTCGGAAGGGTCGAAGAAATGAACGCGGCTTCGACTTCGCTGCTTCAGCTCCTTTTGTAATAGAACAAATGCACGCGGTGCCTTGTCCGGTACATGCACGTTGACTCGACTCTTCTCTGTGTTGGTATATCGAGATATATCTGTAGATATCCAATGAGGGACGAAACGGTGATTCCGGGGATTCGCATTTCGGAGGTCTGGACGGAGATTTTATCATTTTTATTGCGTTTTGCTCCGAATTTTGATGACTTACGAAGTTTGCGTGGAGAGGAAAAATTTTGGGGGAAGTATCGTACTTTCCAAATCTGAATCAGTGGAATTTTCACCGACTGGATCCAAATCGTCAACGAATCTTAACTAAAACAAAAAAAATGATTCCCATCATTGAAAAAAATCGCTGCGCTTTGGAGGGACAAATGAATCATTGGATCAAATTCTCCCTGGCTGCCATAAATCTCAACTTTCCTCTCGTTTCCATTTATCCCGAGCGCGCCGGATAAGCCAAGCGTACCGCGACCAAATATCCTCTTTCCGAAAGTAGAAACACTATTACTCATACTTAGAGAGCGTCGCGAAAAAGTTGTTTGTCCCCGCGTTTCTCGATACGCGGATTTCGCAGTTCCGGAGTCGTCCCCTCGTCAAGGATCCTTCCCGAGCATATTCCGGATCTTTGTCCGCGGCGAGATTTACGCCCGCGCATTTTTCTCCGCGAAAATTGACGCCGGGATATATTCATGCATCGATCGGGATTGCCGAGGATTCTCGGGGCGCGTCCATTTTCCGCGGATCCTCGGAAAATTGCCATGGGAAAATTTATGGCCCTGCCTCTTTTGAGAATATATTGAGGGGAGGAATGTCATCAACTTGAATCGATTTCGTCTATCGAATGTGAAGATTTTTGGTTTTATGAACAGGTTAAAAAAATTGGAATTGCAGTTTCCGAACGATTCTAAGTCGACCAGTTACGTTCTTGAATCCCCATTACGAACGTTAATCGATCTCATCTACGGACCCATTTCCCGCCCCCGTGGAAATCTCCTGAAATCATCTAATTCCCACGTTCCCACGATCCGGGGTCCGCAGAATCCTCGGTGTTTCAGCTTTGATGTGGTCCGATATCGGCACGCAGCCCATCGTTCGGGCCCACGCGATCAACCAGTTCGATTTCGAGCCAGAAAGATGAAATTTCTACGGTTCTGACGGAGTTTTATGTCTCAATTGGAGGATATCTACACTTCTTCAGTTATATCCCATTTTCGAACATAATCACATGCTCTAGTAACTCATTTAGAATTATCATTGATGGACAGCTGTATCATAGAGAGAAATACAAACATACAATAAAAATTTAAAATTATATAAGAATGTTCAGGAAGGAGGAAGATATTCAAAAAACATCCGGAACTGTCCTATAGTCCGTTTAAATATAAATTTTGATACACTTTTAATTTATGAACTACCATTGATAAAATTCTTCGTTTTCAAATTTTGATTCCCCACACCCATGGAACCCCGCACAGGGTAGCTCGCAGCTCACGCGACACCGAAGCCATCTATATCCCCACGAGATTTATGGTCTCTCTGCCTGGTTCGCGCGCGATACTGTCGCCATGTCGGTGCTGCCCCCTATCGCGACAGCGCTGTCGCCCCGCAGGGGTTACGCGCAATTCGCGCTCCGATAAAAAAAATGGCGAAAAAAAGCGCTTGGGCTCGATCTCAATCCATTTCTTCTTTTTTCTCTCTCTTTCTATCTTTGACCGTTCTATTCCCGGACTCGTTAATCTCTTTATCTGATGGGTCAGAGGTTTCTGCAGACTGGGGGGATTTGAAATACACTTGAAGCTCTTTATTTGTACTGTTTAGTCTTATTCTTGAATAGACTTGTGTTCGACAACAATTGTGAACTACACTACTTGACTTTAATATGTTTATTAGAATACTAGGTACAAGAAACTTTCGCGCCACGGTCCCGTCATAGACTGAACTCAGGCCTTGTAATACCTGACGGACACATATGTACAGCTGAACTTCGATCGAGTTAAATTCGATAGAGTGCTCTTTAATATACCGTGAAGATCTCGGCAGCGATAAGGCTCCGAGTTTCACAGCAGGGAGCGATTTCCAGAAGCCTGGAAAGTCATTAATGATTTGTCATTTTTGGGTTTGGATCCCTTGAGGTTTCTACCTGATGATGTTTCTACCCGGCTTATCGCTACTTCGATCGAGCATAATGTTTACTTATGACCCCCGAGCCGAGCACTCGATCGACGCTCAGCTGTATTTTTCTGGGCTTTTCTAGAACTTTCGGCGTTTTTCTAGAATTCGCTGGAAAACCTCTAACACTTGACTGGACAGTTACCTTCAGATATCTCAAGAATAGAAGACTGTATCCCTATGAAGAGGTACTCAAGAACATAACTTTCTTTCCCTCAGGCAGACTCGCCATTCTGAAAAGGTACAGTACTTAAGAATAGAACACTTTCCTATGTCCAGAAAAACTATTTCGAACTCATCGAATTGCTAAAATATTGGGCAATTAATGGCAAGTCCCCCAATTATACCGCCAACACGTTGCGAAGAATAATGGCGGCCATAACTCAAGAAGAAAGGGTGGCGGAGTACACTCGCGACCCTCGATAAAGTCAGGCGTGTAACGCGTCACTCCCACGCGGCACGCGACGGAAAATTTTTACGACGCGTCATTTTACATGACTACGACTAATGGAAGTCGCGGGGTGCTCAGGGCGAGGCGGAAACGGGCGGGAAAGCACGGTAGCGGTTATTATCTATCGCTCTCGTTACCACAGGTTGCTCGTAAACCGGCCGCCCCGGGGATGGGGTAGCATAGGTAGAGACACAGGAAGTACGTCGGGTTCCTCTGCCTGCGATGGTCCCGCGGATCATGTTTCGCGAGTGTCGCCGGGGTACACACACAAGCTCGTTTTGCGGGTCTTTTCGGAGCCATGGAATTCCTTTTACGAGAAATGGGGAGAATTCTAGGAATCTTAGGAATTTGATGAGCATTTCATGAATTCTGAGAATATTGTAGGTTAGTAAATTCGATGATTCGAGAATTTGAGGTACCTTCAACAAACTGTTCTTGGGCAACCTAACCTCAAAATTTTGTTACTATTGAAGCACCTAAATCTCCAGTAATGGCGTCGAAACCTCATGTTTCACATGTATGGTTCAGGTATCTAGATTGAGATCGTGTTCATTATCCACAGACCAAGTTTCTGAAATTCTGGGAGTATTGTAGGTTGGTAAACTGGATAATTCGAGAATCTGAATAACCTCCAACAAACTAACCTAAAAATTTTGTTACTATCAACATACTCAAATCTTTTGTAATGACGTTAAAACCTTATGTTTCACAATTATGACACAGGTATGCAGATTAATATCGACTTCATCATCTACAGACCATTCCACTTTAAATTTCTCGTAATTCAAACATCGTCATGAAAATCCCAAGTCAATAAACCTTACGAAAACTCTATCATACGTCATCCCCCCCCCCCGCCCCAAAAAACAAATCAAATCGTATCCAGGGCACGCAACAATGCCCGCAGTCGCGGACAATGCGAGTATTGGCAACGTATTTCGGGCTTCCAGACGCGGATCTCGCGTTGCCCGCCAAGATATCCGCGCCTCCACACCCACCGCGACGTGAAATATCCGTGGCGATGCATCACCACGCGATATCACCGCGCTGCAAAAGAGAAAAGGAAGGAGATAACAAACGAGGGGGGGGGGGGGTTGGCCATATTTTCCTCAGGTGCCCGGGTCGTCTACGAGCACAGCGGTTCTCTTATTCTTCATTCGCGCATCTTCTCGCTCCCCTAATGCCGAAACTGGCGCGTTCAAGCCTTCCCTACAATGAGCTATGTTCCGGAAGTCGAGTCAGACGGTTTTCGGGCATGGGCGCTGCGATGGTATTTCTGTCTGTTGCGGGACATTAGTTTCGGCTCGGGAATTTTATTGTCCTGGCTTTCGAGTCGGCGAAATTAGAATCGCGTTCTTACGTACTTCGCTGTATTGTTGCGTTGTTTTGGTTTGTCGGGTGTTTTTTGCTTGGAGGGGATGGTCAGAGAAACAGTGATTTTTAGATAAATGTTAACAGTCGGATGAGAATTCAAAGTTTTGCCATCGAATGATGTAATTAGAGGCAGAAGAAATATCTGAAGAACTTTGGGCCCACGAAATATCCCGGGGACCGGTCCCAGGACCCGATTCCAGGGACGCTATCTCAATCCTTTCGCATTCCGCGATTACCGATATATCATTGCTCGAAAAGAGTCGCGACCGTGACACTTCTAAGCTCGTATTTCACGTGCTCATAGTAGATAGAGCTGACCGGGAATTACACGTCTGGCTTGCCAGCGCCCCCCTCCGTCCATCAATGGCCGCGTTATCTGTCATTTTCGAGCGATCGTTTTGGAGCGCAATTACTACCTGATAAGAATCGGGAAATTGATTATTGTTGGGAGATGTAATGGGAATTATGTTGATATGTGTGAATATACGAAAGAGTATAGATCATACTCGTGGCTGTGGAAGAAGAAAATTGGCCAGTCATTGTTACATAAGTCAGGGCGAGTGCTACCAAAAATAAAACTTTAGGGAACTTTGGCTACGTCAGAAGAATTTCTTGATCTTTGTTTTCACAGCACTAAAGCCACAGAACGATTCATTTTCACATTTCGTATTTTTCTAGCCTTAAACTTTCTGTTTAAAAATTTGATGTCACTCAGAAAATCCATGAAAGTTTAAAATGTTGTGATAATACCATCAGAAAAGTAGGTCAAATCAATTTTCACGAGAAATATAATACAGAAAATACTGTTTTTCGCGGAAAATTGCGTGTCAGAATGGAATTGGTACACCCAGTGCCACCAAAATTGAAATTCTGGATATTTTTGGAGTTTCCTTGCCCTCCCCGGAACCAAATCCCGGGGAAAATCCACCCGCAACACCTGGATGAAATATTCCGCGGGCCCGGGTAATTTATCCACATAGCAAAAGCAAAAGCCGCAACGAGGAAATGAATTCCTTGCTGGTCAAAATTTCGCGCGCGTTAATGCGCCGGCACGTTAATTCCGCGGTAACTAAGCAGACGCTCGTTATAAATTGAAGTGCGCTTCAATTTATCGGGTGCGAGCGGTCAAGAGACATTTAACTCCCGTCACTCTCGTTATAGTCCGCGAGCCCCTGGGTGGTCCGTATACATACGGCCGTTGGCGCGCAATGCAGAATGTGCCTCGATCCGAATTTTGAAGGAAATTCAAGATACACCCGAAACTCGTTATTTGTCCCACCTCGCGTCTTATCAGAGGAATTACGAAGCAAATCGAGTGTAATTTGAGGTTATGAATAAATGTGAATTTCAGAAAGAGGCATTTTTCTCAATTTTATGAAAATTTCGGAAATTCACGATGTATTTAGAAAATTTATGTACTTGTTCATTCTTCCCTTTTTCACTACATCACACATTAAAACAGGGCCTGATTTATGTGGAAATGGAATTTTTTCGATGAATCATGGCCAAATAATTCATTTTGGCAATAAAAGAATTTCGAGGTTAGGTTATCATGCCCCAGTTAAGGACATTTTACTTTATCCCTTTCCACGAAACTCGAAATTTCGATCAAACTTATTTCCATAACAGTTTTTTTCCCATCCACAAATCTTCCCAAAAACGAAAGATTTCCGGTCACCTAAGCTAAACAATTCCCGTTGCCTGCGCTCCAAGGACGAAACGAGTCACGCTCGAAATTCGACTTTTAGGAAAGCGATCTCGCGGCGTCGGTAAATCACGAAAGCGACCACATAATTCACCCGAGCACTGAAATTTTGTCTTAATCAAAGGGACCTTAAATCATGAAAAACCAAAAAACATGTAAATTACGCGATAAATCGTACGCTCAAAAACAGCCGAGTCGTTCTTCATCGCGGCGTCGAATTTTCCGTGAATTGCCCAAGTTTGATGTACAATGGTGAGAGGACGAGTTTTTTGGGATCCTTTCAAACTCGCGAACTCTTGAAAAACCCGCCACTTTTGAAGTTAAGAAATTTAAAAGTTCAAATTCGACGTAATGGAAAGAAAGTCTAATTTTTGAAAGTGACAGAATTTCAAATTACCAATATAAAAATTTAGACATTCAAAAATCACATCGAAAAATTCTATAATGTAAAAAAATTAGTATCACTTCAATTGCAAAATTTGAATGTTCGCAATTTGATTTTTGTAAAATTCGAGTGCAGAAAAAAAATTATCAGAATTCCACTTTCGAAATATGATCAACTAAGGAAAATCAAAGAATATTTAATTTTTCAGTAAATTTATTATACTTTACATAATTTTTGAGAAGGGCCGAAAAATTATTGTTACGTAACAAAAAAAGTTACGTGATACTTTAACTCCCCTTTTCCAACAAAATTGAGTCAATCGAGAAAATTAAAACCAAATTTGGAATTTACGGAGACCAAAACCGAGAAACAAAATCTTCAAAACGCTGGAATCCTGAAGTTTAGAAATTTAGTATACCTTTCAAATTCGCTAATTGCTTAGAAACCCACCGATTTTTAAATCATGCACGAAATTGAAAAGTAAAAAATAAACTTATCGATAGAAAATCCTAAATTCCAGAAAGTGATAGAATTTCGAAATAACAAAATTAAAATCCAGACATCCAAAAATCACATTCAAAAAATTCTAACACTCCGTAAATTTTAATTCTGAAACTCAAGTTTTCGCAATATTCTTCAAATTTTAATCTGAAAATGAAAAATTCCTAACGTGTTACCTCGGATATAATAGAAGACAAAAAAAACCTCAAAATATGCAACTTTCACGTCAATTTACAGAATTTCGTATAATTTTTTGAAGAGTACCAAAAAACTTCTGCTACGTGACAAAAAGAGTTACGTTATACTTAACCACGCCCCCCCCCCCCCCAAATAATTAAGCCATTTAAAATTACGTTAATTCATCCCAATTTCAAATCATTTTTAGTTTTTTCTTTGTATTTGACACCTCGAACATCCAAAAACCTAATTTCCCTATTTTTAGAAAATCAAAAATACCCTT
>JAPYZK010000332.1:0-28443 GCA_030522785.1 Platygaster equestris
TTAAATGTCGCGCTGCTTTTGCACGCATGTCCTGTCCCAATACCTACAAATGGCGCGGTTCAATTGGGGTCAAAAAACTAGTGGTGGGGGAATGGGATCCAGTGTATTATACAGATCAGTGATTACAGATAAGTGGCTGGCCCGAATGGGTGTGGCCACGCTTCTCGTGTACACAATTGGGTTTCGTGATTTTGTGAAATCGGTGCATTTTGGTTACGGGTAGAGTCCCTATAAATAGAGAGTCTGGCTATTTGCAATGTGTTAGTGTGTACGTGTCAATCGCTCGACCCAAAATGGTGGCGGCACACATGCATACATTCGACACGTACGTACAATCGCTCTCCCTATTGGCGGAGCCGCCATTTTAGGTCCAGCTTTGAATCCAGCCAATCAGACAGTTACGGCCGATAGCCAAGCTCTCTATTTATAGGAACCATGAAGAACTAGAACCAGGAGAAGTATCTCAGGCGGTGGTGATGGCCACAAATCCGTCCGCGGCAGTTCGTTGGTGCGGGGAATGGCGGAAGGGGGGCGAATGTATGTATCTCTTTTCAAAGCATGGCAAGAAAATTCTAGCGCATGCTCATAAAGGCCCTGGTACCTCCGTACCTCATTTTAACGGCTAACTCTGGAAGGATTTGTGGCCATCTGTCCCCAGTCCCTTGCTCCCACTGCAAGAGATACTTCTCCTGGTTCTAGTTCTTCATGGTTTCATCTCTCATTTCAACGTCCCAGAGGGCGCGGATCCTAAAATTAAAAGTTGACATTGGCTGAGCCAATTTGGCTCTTCGTCTTCGCTCTTATGGAAGTTCCTGCACAGTGCACCCTCTGGCGAAAACCCTGGAAAACCCTATGAGTTTGTGAGCGCATGGCTATGATGCCAAACAGTCACTGCCAGTCACTGCGAAAAGTACAAAAAAAAAAGAAGGTATAGAATTCTTGGTAACAACAAAAACATTAATAACATTGGTCGTCGACGTTGACGGAGGAATTGAATGATGCTCGATGACGACTTGAAGCAGCCAAAATAAGTATGCATACTATGCATATAGTTGGCCAAGGGCAATAGCGCATTGCGTCAGTGTCGCGATCTCATTGCGGGCGGCGTTACGCGTAGTGCGGGAACATGTCTTCAATAAACGGCGAAAAACGACTTTGAAAATCTTCTTCACCACGTCTACGTCGCGCGGTACATGTTTTGCCCTTGATTTCATCGACGAAAAAGCGATGCTTTTACCAGTCGGATTTCGGCGATAAAAATATGGCAAGCCACAAGGAATCAGACGTAAGTTATTATTGTTTTTCCGTATTTTCCAAGGTTGAACGTTTATGAACTTTGAATGGAAAATGATGAGTTGAAACATTCGGATGTGCTCATTTATGTAATGCCTAGATGATTATTCTTTTGTCGGTAATAGTTGGTGACTATTTTAAGAATTGCCGGCGTACGTGATGTTTGAAGTGTTTACACTTTGTTAATTCTCATTTTCCGTCTATCAGGGGGAAATTTTTTCTCGATGTTGTAATGTAGAAATAGAAAAATAGATTTGTGCAATTCTATAAATTTTTACTTTGAATGTTTGAAAAATAATGGTTTTAATTGTACTCGACAGATTTTCGACAATTATGAAAAATACTTCAATAATAATTTTTTTAAATATTAACAGATTTAAGAAATATTTAAGTTCAATTTGAACTCATAATTCAATTTGTCAATTGTGAAAATTTCATTAATTTCATAAAAAGTACATAATTATAAAATGTAATATAAATGTTACATATTTCTATCAACATTTGAAATACTTCATTATTTCATAGTCATCTCTGCAAATTATTAATTTTTTCATTCAACCTTGTTATAATACATGTGTAATACTTATGTGTATATAAGAAATCATTAATTTTGCAGTTCGATTATCTTATCGCTGGCGGAGTCGGAGGTTTTTTCACTAGATTAATATGCCAGCCCCTGGATGTCATCAAAACCCGATTTCAGGTGATTCAAATTTGTTGTAATATGAATATAATACACATTATTTTCAAGCAGAAAGTCATTCAATTTTTTTAGTTACATGTCCAGTGTCCACTGAGTGAAAAAACAATTTTTTTTTTTGCCAAACAAAAATGTCTAAATGTATGTTTTCTATATTAATAATTCGTGTACAAATCAGTGTCGTCTGACTCCCATAAGGCCTTGTTCCATAGACGGTTAGTACCTGGATCTCCGATAGAGGCGCTGTTCCATAGAAATTCATAGAGGTGCGAGAGAGACAGCGAATGGTATATACTGTAGTGTATAAACGACACTTTCAAGAATAACAGAGACATCAGCGCCTCTATCGGAGATCCAGGTACTAACTGTATATGGGGCGAAAAGAGCGGAGTCGGACGACGCTGGTACAAATATTGTGTACAATAATTTCCGATTCTTTTATATTGGACTAACATATCAGACATACAAATTGTAGCAATTATTTTTGGAAATGAATATATTAAGTTCAACAATTATATTTTTGGAGAATCTAATGAATTTTGTGTTTTCACAGCTTCAAGTCGAGCCAATAAAAACACTGAATAAGAGCAAATACCATTCAATACATCACGCTTTTCGGGTGATAGCTGCAGAAGAAGGCATATCAGCTTTTTGGAAAGGGCATATACCTGCACAGATTCTGTCAATATGTTATGGCATGGGTCAGGTTGATATTTTAAAAAATTATTTTTTGGAAAAAGAAAGAGGACAATTTTATGAAATGATAAATCTAGAAAGTTTTAATATCACAGTTATAATTACATTAACGAGTTGCAAGTTTTTTAAATGTCAAAAATGGAGGTCTAATGCTACCGAGATAGCAGTTACACAATTGACTACTGGAAACTCAAAAATTGTATCAAAGTCAAAATCAGTATAAAAACAAAATTGACAGTGAAAATTGGACAAAAAAGTAATTTTGTATCACAATAAAGATTTTGAATTGCAAGTTGAACTGAATGAAAAATTTGAGTTTTGAGAATTTCAAATTTACACACTCGATTTTTTTGAAATTCCTATATCGTAAGTTTTACATTTTCCAATATTGCAATTTTTAGAGCAAGAATAAAATAATTTTAAAACCTTCAAATGGCGAGAATGTCACATCTCAAATTCCACATTATTGAATTATTTTAGTGAAAAATTTTATCCTAAAGCAACCTTAATATAATAGTTTTACAGTTATCACGTATTCATCGAGCATTCGAAGCGATTCCCGGCGGCTGAGGATTGGAAAAACTCGATACATTTCGTGAGCGGAGCAATGGCTGGCTGTGTTGCTACTTTTGTCTCTTTTCCCTTCGACACCATCAGGACGAGGCTTATCGCCCAATCCTCGAAAAAAATTGTTTATAATGGACTCTTCCATTCGTGTGCGTGAGTATTTTCAATTCCCAACAAATTTTATTTCATTTCGGTTCTCAACATTCTTGATTATTCATTTTCTTACCATTCAACCCTAATAAATCTAATCTCAATAAAATTACATAAAAATACATAATATACTCGATCGTCAACTTATAATTAGAGTTCCTATAGAGTTTGGCCATCCTGGCGCAAATGTTTGATTGGCTACCTCTAAAGCTGGGTCCAAAATGGCGGCCCCTATAGGAAGCATAGGTACACAGACGAATGTATGCATGTATACCGCCGCCATTTTTGACCTAGTGGTACACATACGCACTAACACATTCACAGATAGCCAAACTCTCCATTTATAGGAACTCGACTCATTTTCTCTCAACATTATAATAGCCATTTGTCATGTTAAAAATCGTCAACCAATAAACATGCAAACGTAAAACACGCAACCATCCCCTTTAATAACTAATTGTCTTACTTAAAAAACGAATCCAGTTTTAACTTTAAAATGTATGCATCTAGGGAAATAATGAAAAACGAGTCGCCTCGAGGCTTCTTCCGGGGTCTGACTCCCTCGCTGATCCAGATCGCTCCAAACACCGGTGCGCAATTTCTATTCTACGAGCTTTTTACCTCGCACTACATGTGGTACACTCATGACGACCACATCACCGCCACCAACTCTTTCCTGTCTGGCAGCGTCACTGGCTTCCTCGTCAAAACCATTTGCTACCCCTTCGACCTGATCAGGAAACGAATGCAGCTCCAGGGATTCGAACACGCGCGCGAGGGCTTCGGCGAATTCCCCCGGGGCAAGGGCATGGCCGACTTTGTGACTTTTGCCATGAAACATGAGGGTTTCTCAGGCCTGTTCAAAGGCCTTATACCCAGCCAGCTCAAGGCTGCGATGATGACTGCGTTGTATTTCACGTTTTACGAGCAGTACCTGCAATTGCTGCACGACTCCCGGCACTCATAAAAGTAATTTTAGTTCGACCACAATTCATCCTGTACGAAAGCGTACTCAATTTTCATGGTTAATTTGATTAGGAGTATCTTCGAAAATTGGCGTGCCACAGGACATCCATTGTAAAACGTGTTATTTGTGAGCAGATGCTTCTCAAAAAATTGTAAGATTGTATCAATTGTATCATTGTAGAATTCTTTTGTATTCCAATAAAAAATGTTTTAATGGAATCCATTGAGGAATCAGGTTATAGGTTGTGTTTCAAGTTTTCTCAAACATACATTTATTGGATGTGTATATTTAATCATCTATATATTCATATGTTTAATTACAATTACTTGTATTATATATATTTATATATATATATATATATATTTATAAGTAATGTATCCAGGCGATTTATAGTTTATCGTACAAAAAAGCGCATTAACATAATGTAACATGAATTCGTAATATTAACGTTGCCTTTTACATTCATAGAGAATCTCAATTGAAGGGTCTAAGCATTAAAAATGTAATATTCATTACGATGTGAATTTTCGTAAGCTCTCATTTTCATGATACTAATAGCACTTTTTCTCTTGGAAATATTTCCAAATGATAACTTCTTTTTTTATACCTTGACCCTTTAATTGTTCTACACCGGGCACCGATTTTCTCATTACAAAAGAACGTGTGATATACAAACTCCGAAAGCTCACAATCATAACACATGAAACCATAATTTTTCCTTCAAACTCTTAAACTCGATTAAATATGTCGGTCACGTTCTTCAACTCAAGTTTTTATTTTTTAAGTTGAACCTGCTATGATGAATTAACTTCAATTTTCTTTGAATTTGTTGTTTTTTTTTTAATTCACCTCAGGAAAATAAATGGCTGCTCAATACCCGCGCGTGTCCAAAAAATCTGTTTATTTTCATTCTAATGTATATAATATGATGCCCCATAGAGCAAAAGTTACAAACTCCATTTCATATGCCAAAGGAATGGGTCTTTTCGACACACGCTGAAGAGCCGTTTTTTCCAATAAACTATACATTGCCAAGAACTCTGTTTTATAAATCGCAAGACGTTTCTGATCAAAGGAACATTAACATGAAAAAAAAAAATGTAATATCTCTACCCAATCCATTTTCGCGTGGATTTCTACGATATTCAAAAAGAACAAAAAAGTGATGCGCGATTTGAAAGATTTCAACAACCGAGAGTACAAGATTATCCACAACTACAGTAAGAGACTTGCGCCGTCTCGTTAACTGACGTCAAAGTTCGTAAAAGCGAGCACCATTTGTTGAACAAGGCTTCTTTTACATCGGAAACCGCACGTCACAGCGATATCGGTTTTCGGAGTGTCCGTAAGAAGACTGAGTCGTATACATAGTGATGTTATCACGCACATTATTTTTCAACTTGACAACACTTCCAGAATTCAGCCCCTGCGAAAACATGCGATCCCAAGCAGTACCATACTCTCTTTTTGTTTTGTTGTTTTAGTATGAAATCGCCATCTTTTTTTTCCTATTAATGTAATCTTTGGTTTTTTATAACTTCTTTTAGTCGGTACTATTTACCACGTTTCACTACTTTGAAAAATGAGTGCTGACTGAACGCACATTCTAATCCAACGCCTTTTTTTACTTAAATGTGACACAATAGTGCCGACTGAAATAAGTATTAAATAACCGAAAATATCGAGTGGATCACTCCATCATAAGCAGGGAAACCAATAATATTTACGATACGTAATTATTTATAATGGTATTGTATAAAAAATATATATAATAGTAATGATCATTTTTTTATAATTCTCGAGAAAGTGATACTTTTTTCCACTTTTCGTAAAAAGTGACCAATTTTTGCACTTGTGTCAAATGCACATTTCTTTTCTACTTGTGAAAACTTGTTTAAGACTTCAATTATCATAAATAAAAAATCATAATCTTCTACCATTTATAACATTTGTAATATAAAACGATATTCGTTCGTCATTTTTGGTAGGTCGGAACGCGAGATGGTTTGAACTCCAACACAAAAAAGTGAAAAATATTTACGAAAAAACAGAATATCAATTATTATATTTTCGGTAGCCCTGATTATAAGGATTACATTTGTACTTCAAAACTATATAAAAAAGAGTGCATGATTCTGCTGGGTGTAATACACGTTTCCAAAACTCGCCCCAAAAAGCAAACGAACAAACAAAACATGGACACGGCGGATAGGAAAATGATCCGATAGAAAAATGAATAAAATGAAGTAAAACAAAAACTCAACATGCGTATCGTACAGAAAAAGGAAAACGGCGACAAAATTTTCGTTCCCAATTCGGCTGTCATGGTCTCGCCTGCGATTACAACTAGTTCCATCTCAACATTAGGTAAAAAATAAAACAAGCATACAGCTTTTGCAACAACTCAATAAAATTCCTACATCTGATTAAACCCAAACTTCAAAACAACAATAAAAGATGGTAATACATCAAAAACTCGTATGTTTAAAAAACTTTTTACGAAAAAAGAGGATTTGCAGTGAAGAAAAAAAAAAGGAAACTACTCGTCGAAAAAAAAAAATGTTTAGAGTGTCTAGCGACTGGGTGATTCGGAATTCCCGATTTTTTTTACTCAAGTAACAACGATAATTCTTTGGAAAAAAAAAAACAAGTATAACTTTTTCAAAAGTTTTGCAAATTTTAATCCAATTTAATAATTGGTATCTTATTTTAGAAATATATTTGAAACCTTCGATTCGTATTGCGAAAATTTTTGAATTACATAATTTTTATTAAAAAACACTCGACTATTTTACTTTTTAAAAATAAGTCTATAAATCTACATTGAGCGATCAAAGAAAACATGTTTTTTTTTTTAATTATTTCCAAGTCATTCAAAGATATTGGAAAATTACGGTTTTTTCATTTTACGGGGTTTTCTCCAAATCGCTAGATACCCCAATGTCGACTGAATTCTCTCGATACTTTCAAGTCAAGTCGATGTCACAATCATTTGCAAAGCGATGTGGAATTGCCACAAAACTTGACCTGACATAGGAACTTCCATTTCTTCGTAAATCTTTGATTACATAACTCTCCGATAACAAATACGAAAACTTCGATACTATTTTTAGTGACTGAACTCAAAAATCTGCAGCTTGTTGCGCCATATTAAATAAATCCAAAAAACTGTAACTTATTTTTGGTTATAACAATTTTTCCAAATAATGTATGGAAATAAAAACTTTTTACCACAATTACGTAAATCGAAATCGGCGTTTTTGTTTCCGAAACTGCAACGTTACGTAATAATCAATGCAAATAATGGAAATTTCTAGGTCAGAGGTGACGAATTGAGCTTAGGAACAGGGTTATTGATATTCTGAAGAATACTCATATACGTCTGATATATTACGGCGGAAAATATCATTTCATCAAATTTTGATATTTTTTTATAGTAATAAAGCGATAAAGTTGAGTTGAAAATTGAAATTTTACTGAAATCTGAGATTACTCACATCTAAGATTTCATACAATTCTCATCTAATATTTTTGTATCCATCATCCAAATTTAAGGAATCCAATTCCCATACACTATATAAAAAATTATCTCAAGCAAAATTCAACTCGAGAATAAGGTAGCAAAAATACAATTTCGAAACAATTTAAAATTACATAGGGGTCGTCCATGAATTATGCAACGCTCCTAGGAGAAGGAGAAAGATTCATTCAAAATTTCTTTAATGTCGACAAATTTTTGTCATGTATGATAAATTTCCGATATTAAGAGGCCCCTTGGTGTTGGATCACTCAAGATCACCGTTTGATCGCAAAGTCAAGCGGCGATGACCCATTCAAGTACTTGGATGGGTGACCGCTAACGAAGTCTCGAGTGAAGCAAAAACACGGTGGCTTTTTAGGACGAAAATCGAATCCTCCTGTTGATGGTGGAAACTCCACGGTAGTGGCAACAGAAAGGTTCGACCGATAAGTCCGACGAGGTTTTTCAGGGTTTTCCCCCGCGGGTCGATGGTGGGACATAGATTTCTCAACTCGAGGTAAATACCGAAATTCTTCAGAGTGCCAGAAATTCAAGAGTCAGAATTAAGCGTGGCGGGAGTGATGGGGGGATGGACGAAAAGAAAAAAAGAGAACCCAGCAAAGAAAAAAAAAAAAAAAAAAAAAAAAAAAAAAAAATCCAATATTTTTGAAAGAGTTTCTAACATTATCAAATTTCAGACATTTTTTTCATTTTTTCGAAAGAAATATAAATTAAAAAGTATTTTAAAAATCAAAAAATTTCTTGCATATTTTGTGTAACAAAATAAACAAAGATTTTTTCAATATTATTTTACGTACTATTAAAAAATACACAAAATGTTTGAAATATTCATATTTTCCATTTTTACAGTATTACGTTACACCTGGGGTGAAGGGGGGGGGGAGGGGGGGGGGGGGAAAAAAAGCCTGAAATTGCGTTACATAATTTCTAGACGACCCCACAGAATACTTGCAAAAATGTAAAAACATCAAATCTGATATGGATATTTCCGTCAAATCCGTAGTACAACACAAGATATCGTCATAATTAAAAAAACCTCGATATAATCAATATCGATCAAATACCAACAACCCTAGTTAGGAATCGAATTGCGTTCCACATTGCCTCGAGGCGATGTGGAACCTCTATGGATCCCCGACCTAAAAATTCTCTGAATCCCCACGAATCATCAACTACATAACCTTCTAAATATAAATAGCATAATAAATTGAATCGATTCTTCACAATTAAAATGAGCAACTCAAATCTGAAACAAATTGGAAAAATTTTCTTATCCATCCTCTGTAAAATTCCATAGTAATCTAACTGTCTTAACTCAGTCGTAGAAATTCAAGTCGGAAGACCCTCCAAATTTTTAGGTCAGGAAACACCACATTCGAGGCTAGGAATCCACGTGTATTCCACATCACCTTAAGTCTGCTTGAGCTTGGCAAAATCGATCTCGGCGTACTTGAAGCTTTCCTGAGAGGGCGTGAGCGGCGTTAGGGGAGCGTTGCTGGACTCGGGCAGGTCGAGACTAGCGTAGTGCAAAATCGACGCCCCGGGTTGGAGCTTCTCGTAACCTTCTTTGTCCAAGGGACTAGGAGTAGGGGTGGGCGTCGTCGTCGTCGGCGTCCCGACCTCGTCCGGTTTTCCCGGTCTGCCGAGTCCTACCGCGGGAGTGGGACTAGCTCCACTCCCGCGACTTCCGCCGACCCTGGATTTCGAAATCGTCACCTCCGCCAACCTCTTGGTCAAAGGACTCGGTGGATCCGAATTCGCGATCATGGTGCCGCCGCCACCACCACCTTTGCTAGGCGAGGATTCCGCGACCGGGACTATTTTCACCGGGGTTACTTTGGACGAAAAATCGCCACTCGTCACCGGTCCGCTTTTTTCCTCCGGAAAGGGTTTCATCGGGGACTGGGGGCTGTTCAAGGAGAAGGGAAAAATGGTCGCCGAGGACCCTGTCGGCGTCGCTTCGGTAGGTGGCGAAACCGGCGTGCCGGACAAACTCTCCGGATCCGGACTACCGTTCAGCGGCAAAAACGTGGGGACCTTGGTTTGTTTGTTCTGGATCGCTATGGGTTGGGATCGAGATTTTTCCTTGCGACTCGGGGGATGACGAGTCCTGCGATGGCTATGACCCGAGCCCATGTTCATGTTCATGTAGTCCTGTTCCAAGCTTGGGGCTTTGCTTTTGAAAGACATCTCGACGTAGCCTTCGGGGGGTTTACGGGGCTGGGGGAAGTCCATAGGGGCTGTTCGTTTTCCACCTGCAGAGAAAAAATAATTGAATATGACATGATTTTTTTTTCGTTTGAAAAAGTTTATTATCATCACTGGGTTGTTGATTCAAAGAAAAATCCATGTTTTTCGATGTTCCCATTCAGTTTTTGTTTTAATTAGCAATTAAAATTTTTTTTGCGAGAAAAAAATCCACTGAGCTGGGAATCGAATCCAGGACCTCCCTATTTCATGTTAGGTGCTCTAACCATCTGAGCTACTTCGAACTGATGATTCACTCGCAGAAAACATTTCATTTCAAGTTTGAAGTTACATTTGTCTAATAAGAGACTGACATCATCACGAATTTTATTATCGGTCTACACCTAACTCGGTCAGAGTCTGTACATTCCCGCTAGGTGTCCGAAAACGTGATAATGTTTATTATCCCAAATTTTTTTTTTTTCGTGTTTGCAATACATGAAGAAATATATATATGGAAAAAGAAAAACCATGGAATACAAAATTTTACCAGGTGGCCCATTCATATCCATATAATCTTCTTGCAATGGCGACGTAATCTGCTTGGGACTTTGTTCCATTCGCGACCAATCCTCCACAGATTCGATGCTCTGCGAGTATGGACCCTCGGCTTCCTCCACTGGTTTCAGCGTCTTCATTACCGACTTGTGCGACGCCATAGATCCCGAAGAATGTATATGATTATGATTGTGATTGGCAGTACTCATATTGTTGTTGTTATTATTATTGTTGTTGTTGATGTTGTTTATGTTGTTTCGAATACTCTGAAATGAAAAACATTAAAATAGTTAGATGAATATTACAAGAGTGTGCCAGGAAATTAAAAAAAGTTAGTAAAAATTCCAGAAGTTGCAAAAACAAAAATTTCTTTTCGATGCAGACATCTCATCCCCATCTGCACTCTTGATTTCCACAAGTTCATTATTCAGACTTAAAAAGACGTGACACGAATAATAACAGTTGTGCCATAATCGAAGATTTCAAAATATTCAAAATGTCGAATTTATAAAATAATAAAAATTTTCAAAATTAATATAAGTCATTTGTATAAATATTATTTATTATACAAATTACCTATTATCTTTTACACGTATACATTTTATTATTATGACTCAGAGAATTTGAAAAATATGAAAATTTACACTAAAACCCCCGCATCGAAAAAATTTTCCACTATTTCGTCAACTAATTTACAAAAACGAAAGGAAACACAGAATTGACTGATCCCGATTCGAAACATCAGAAATCAAAAAACCTTCGTTCCGCCCGTCATTTCGACGTAAGAGGAAGTAGAAGACGACGAGAAAGGTGGTTGACAGGGCGACATATCGACGTAGGAACTGGTGTCGGTGGCAGTAGATTGCATCAGTGACTTCCCATAGGAGGATGGGGGCGAGGACACTGCGCTCGTCCCCGTAGGCCTAGTAAAATCGAACTCCATGAGGTCTTCCATGCGATCCAGGACGCCCGAGCACCCGGAATTGTGGCCCCAGGAACTGGACAGCATCGGCGCGGAGCTGGATTTGTTCGTTTGCGAGGTTTCGTTGCTCATCAGCGACGTCGGATTAGCGGCGATACTCGCCAATCGGCCGATTTCCGGTTTCTTCGAGCGACTGCCCACGGAAAAGGCGCGCACGCGACTCGCTTCCTGGGGCGTCAGGTCCAGTCTGTAGTGAAAAATACTACCACGCAAGTATTAATATTCGAGTCGAGTAAATTTAAAAAATTATGTTGTAATCAAATTAAGTGGCGGATCTAGGATGCAATCCTAGGAGGGGAGGGGGGAGGGGCTTTGGTTTTTCGACTACATTAAAAAAAAAGCGAATAACGATTATTTTCCAACCCCAAACTTTTCTCTATGAAGAAGGTCTACTATATTTCAACTATTCGCTAGTTTCCCACTTATTAGATTTTTTTTTCATTTCGATTGTTCGATTAATATTATTAGATTCACCTCGAATATTCAAAAATTCGAATATTTACAGATTTAGACTCACTTTACAATTCAGAGTTAGAGAGTTTTTGTTATGTCGAAATAAAAATTTTTCAATTTGGCTTCAATGAATTAATTGATTCAATTCAATCTAATACAAGAATGACGTACATTTTTAAATTATAATTCCAAAAAACATGTATTTTTGGAATTTTTGAAGTTTTAAACATTTTCAAGGTTTGAATATTTTTCAGTTTCGAAGTTTAGAAGTCTGGAAATATAAAACAATATTTTTAGATTGAAAAGCTTTTTTGAAACACTTTTTTTAAAACAGTGGAATTTTGAATAATTCAATATTTGTTATTTCGAGAATTCCAAATCCCCAAAATTTAAATTTACTTGTGAAATGTGAGAATTTTGATTTTCGAAATATCAAATAAACGTAAATAAAGTAAAGTAAATGAAGTAAAGTAAATATAAAGTAACCAAGTATAAATAAACAAACTTTACATTCGGCAACTTTAAAATATTTTTGCGAACTTCGAATTTATGATATGTGATTTTGAAATTCGAAACCTTAAAAATTCCATTCAAGTTTCGAGATTTACCTCCGAAATTATCAATATTAAACGACTTTTTTCCTTCGGAAACTTTCAAATTCATTTTATATATTTCACTATACTGAAACAATAAAATCTAAAAAGTTCATAATTAAAGATCACCAACTTTGAGAATTCAAAATCCGAAAAATTTCATTTTTGATTGAAATACACTCCTGGTTGTCTTAGAAATTTAGATTTCTAGTCGTTTTTTTTTTTTTGGGGGGGGGCGGGGGGGGGGCCCCCCGGCGGCCCCCCGGTAAAAGTTGGTGTTCCCCTTTTTTTTGGTGGGGGGGTGGCGGGGGGGGGCGTAGATCCGTGCTCGGCGTGCCAGAAGTGACGGAGCAACTGCTGCCGCCGTGTTGGGACATGTCGTCTGGAAAATGGCCGTTCTGACTGGCGTGGCTGTTGTTCGGGGGATCCATGTCGACGTAACCGTCGTCGCCGACCGGGGCCATCGGCACGTAACCGTCGGGCAAGGTGGTTTCCTCGACGATCGATGAACCCCGGGAGTGCGCCGCGGTCGCCGGGCTCATTTGCATGTACACGCCGCCCCGACCTGGACTCGAGTCCGAGGGACTGTACATCTCGACGTAGGAACTCTGCTGCAAAGATGAAAAATTAGAAAAAAGTTTGAAAAATACGGGAAACTTCGATAGGTGCCTTACTTGCACTAAGTATGAGTACAATTTATTGAGAAATCTCACGATTTTCATTATTTGTGAGTGTTTTGAAAATGATAGAAAATTTTGAGTCTCGTCCTCCAAATTTTAAAACTGTGATTTTTTTTTTTTTTTTTTTTTTTTTTTTTTTTTTTTTTTTTTTTTTTTTTTTTTTTTTTTTTTTTTTTTTTTTTTTTTTTTTTTTTTTTCTTTTTAAAACTATCCAGAATTTTTTACATATTGAAATTTAGTATATTTCTTCGTATACCAAAATTCTTTAAATGATTGGCAAAACTTGAAAATACTTTCAACTCTCAGCCTCTCAATTAAGGATTCATACTGATTTCTTGCTTTCTATATTTATATTTTTTTCTACGAGAGATTGTTATTGTGTGACACTCGCAAATATATGTATTTCGGGCATTTTTTGCCTGTTGACTTACTTAATAAATGAATAAATAAATAAATAAATAACACACAAAAATGGTATATTTTCTGTCTATAGCCAGCAAACAAGCACCACAATGCTGCTTATTCAATTTGTCTACAGCAAAAAACATTAAAAACCTGTTTTGCACTAACTGGTTCAGGTCTTGAACATTCCTGTCTGGCTTCTCGATTATTTTATTATCAGGTTTCCAATCAAAAGCGAAAATACACATCTCAACGAGTTCGCAGTCGCAACAAGCTCGACGAAAATTATGAAAAGTTTCCAAAATTTCCAAAATTTTCGAGAAAATCGAAATTATCACGAATTTCAAAATGTTCAAAAATCTTTAAATGCTCAAAATTGTGAAGTTTCATGTAATTTAAAAAATTTTGAAGTTCCTCGGTATTTTCAAAATTTCCTGAGTTCCTCTAAATTTTCGAAATTCTCAAAGTATGCAAGAAATTTTGAAATTAACAAAATGCCATAAATTCGCACAATTCTTAACAATCGTAAAAATCTTTACAATTCTGAATTATTCTTCAAGTTCCCAAATTTTGAAAAATTATCTGAAGTTTCAAAATTATTGAAATGTAGATTGTCAACATTTTTAGAATTCTGAAAATTTTAAAATTCTAGAAAATATAAAAATTATTGAAAAGTTTCAAGTTTCTAGGATTTGAAAGATTCTGAAGATTTAAAAAATTTTCGCTATTTCTAACATTTTTGAGAAAACAGAAATCATCTCAAATTTCAAAACGTTGAAAAATCTTAGAATTTTAAAAATTCTCAAGTTCCTCGTTGCGTGAACAATGTTTAAGTTCCTTGGTATTTTAAAATTTTTCGAGTTCCTCAAAATTTTCGGGATTTTCAAAAAGTCAAAAATGTTCATAATGAACGAAATTCCAAAAATTCTTATAATTCTTATCAATTGTAAAAATTTCGACAATTTTCAATATTCGTTAAGTTCTTAAAATTTGAAAAATTCTCGAAATGTTGTAAATCTTCAATATTTTCAGAATTCTGAGATTTTAAAAATTCCATACAATATTACAAAATTATCCTAAATTCCAAAATGTTGACAAATTTACAATTTTAATGTTTCCAAGTTTCTTTTAATTTAAGAAATATTCAATTTCCTCGATATTTTCAACATTTTCGAGTTTCTCGGAACTTCCGGAATTCTAAACCTTTACCAAATTGTAATAAGAACAAAATCCCAAAATTCTCCTAATTTTTGAAATATTCATAAATTTCCACAATTTTTTATACTTTTAAAACGTTTCAAATCCTCAACATCTTGAAAGTTCTAAAGAATTCTCAAAAGTCTCAAAATTCTCGAAACGTCGCAAATTTTCGTCTTCAAAATCCTCAAACATTTCAAAATTGTAAAAAACCTCAAAATTTAAAAACGACCAGAGTAAAAATTAATGTTCACATCAAATTTCAATGATGTACTGAAATTTCCATATAATTTTATAATTCAAAGCTCCAAATGCTCACCTGCGAAGGAGAATGAGACTTGAAGTTAGGGGAGAATTTTTGCTGCTGACTATTGGACCAGGACGTGTAGTCGTCGCCGTTTTCCTCGAGGATCACGGGCTCGTCGGGTGTGAGGGAATGCCCGAACCTAGAGGACGAGCCCTCCTCGAGGATGTTGTCCGGGCCTTCGTCCATGGACAACGAGGAGCCGGCCGAGTCCGTAGAGCAAGCCCCGGAAGCGGGACTCATGGGTATCGAGGAAACGGGCGGCGAGTACGAGAGCCCCCGCACGTGCATGGAATGAGGCCGCGTTACGTGGGGCACGAAATGAGCCGTCCTCGGGTGATTCAACACGACGGAATGCCCCTCGCTCGAGGTACGAGCCCTCGACGGCAAACTGTCGCAACGGTCCCGTCCGCTGGTGCCTACAAAAAGACACATAATATCCCCATAAGAACGATCCCCGCGTTTGTCAAATTATTGCCAAAAGCAAATGCGGTCGTAACAAGCATAGGCGCCGACTACGAAGAAAAAAATAGGGGAAAGGGCAGACGACCCTAGTAATTTTGATTCTTATAATAATCGACAAAATTCTTATGTTATATTAAATTTGTTTATAAAAATTGACATTATCATAAAATATCGAATTTTTTCATAAAAATCGACAAAATTATTATGAAATATAAAATTTTGTTTCCCATTACCCTAGTTCCCTAGTGACTCTAGTTTTTATAAAAACCTTATAAAAAATTTTTATTCAATTTTTTATAATGTCGGTTTTATGAAAGTTTTATAAAATTTGCGTTTTTTATAAAGTGGGTTTATAAAAGTTTTATAAAAAAAATTTTTTATAGCAACTTTTTTCAACATTTTTGAAAATATTCAAAAATTTTTCTAACCTTTTTTGGATCATTTTGATAATGTATCTAGTGATTCTAGTTTTTATAAAAACCTTGTAAAAATTTTTATACCAATTTTCATAAGGTCGGTTTTATAAACGTTTTATAAAAAAAATTTTTGTATAAAAATTTTTTTTCAATATTTTTAAAAATGTGTAAAAATTTTTCTAACCTTTTTTGGATCACTTTGCTAATGTATATACCATTTTTCATCAATTTATGAGGCTCTAGCTCAAATTTCGTTTTGAAAGAAATTTCAAATTTTTTTGGAGGCAGCGGGATTTTAACTTGCGACCTTTGCATCAGAAATCCGATAGTCAATTTTCTTGTCCATCAAATCTACGTCAATTTGGATGTTTATTTTCAATTTGAGTTGAAGAATTTTAAAATCCTATAAAATCATGTGTTTTTACGTTCTATAATTGTTCAAAAACGTTACGAACATGATTTTCTATTCCCTTGCGTAATACAAACGTATCAAATATTACTGCAAGAGACATTCCTCATATCAGGAAAGTTTTTTTCATAAAAATATGAAACTTTTCATAGAAATCGCGTAGTTTGTAAAAAAATAAAGGTTTTATAAGAAAGTTTGGAGGCTTTCAATTGTTTTTTATAAAAAAAATAGATGAATCTTATGGAAATTTTGACAGATATTACGAAAAAAATTTTTTTCTACAGTTTTTATAAAACCACTTGATAAAAATCGAAAATTTTATATAACTTTCATAAAATCGAGCTTATAAAAAAAACGAATTTTTATAAATAATTCATTCATTTCCTAAAAATGTTGCCTGTTTCTATAAAAACTACAATCACTAGGGAAGGCAGCAGCCTTATAAAATTCTTATAAAGTGACAGTATACAAAATGTTCTCATAAGAATGAAATGTGAAATTCTTATAAACGACATATTTTCTTATACAAAAAAAAGAAAATTAAAATTCGTATAAAAAACAAACCGTGTAAGTATTTTATGTCATCTCACAAGAAATGAAATTTTTATACGAAAACAAGTCTATGAATGTTCGCAATTATTTTCATGTTTCACGATTTAAGATCTCATACTAATTTTGTCCATTCTTATAACCATCAAAATTACTACGGTAAATTTATACCCCTCCCCCTTCCGAATATTTGTAAGCGTTTTTGAAAGTTATTTTTGTTGATATTACGTGTTTTCCGTGCCTAGCAATTCTCAAAATAATAAATTCAAATTCGATAATTTGTAAGATCAAAATTTCGCTCGTGTAAAAATATATATTAGCGATCTCAATAATTTCGATTCCAAAATTTTAGTATTTTTGAACTTTAAAGAACTAAAATATAACGAACTGAAAATTCAGTTTTGTTAATGTTTACATCACAAGTTCTAAATTCAAACCTTGAAAATGAAAAAAAAGGTACACCTCAAAAATTTCAAGTTTTAAATAAAAATTTCGATTCTCAATCATCAAAATGTCCGGGATTCGAATATGTACAAACTTTCAAGTTCAACTTCAAGAGATAAAAATTTCGATCCAAAATTCTACCATCTTTAAACTTTGCAATACTGAAGTTGAACGAATGCAACATTTAGTTTTGAAAATTTCAACATTACCAATTCTAAAACCAAAAACTCAGAAACGTAAAAAATCGTTAACCACAAAAATTTAAATTAAAAATTCCAAACTTCGCGAATTGAAAATCTTATCTCTAAAACCCCTTTGGCCCCCGCCCCCCCCCCCCCCTCCCATATTTAACCCAAGTCGGCGCCTATGACAACACGGGTTAGCAGAATCACAAATTCCTCGACTTTTTTTTATAATTCGTCAAAACACTGTGTTAATTCGAGTGAGACTCAAAACAAAAACAAAATCGAAACAGCTTTGGCGATCGTGCACTTTTCAAGTGACTCGTAGACACAAGCACCGACGAAAATACAGTCGTCGTTGTTAATGGCCAACTGGGATACGTGAGGAAAGCATTAGTCGCTCAAGGAATCTCCGCATACTGCGAAATGCATCATGCAGGCTGTAGCCAGAGCCCCTATTACGCACCTAGGAAGAAGACGTTTTTTTTTCTGACGAGCGCGAGTTCGTATGATTCGCTATCGTCAAAAAAAATTTTTTTTCCCTCTGGCGCATACACTATTTCATCCACGAAAGGCTTTTTTTCGACAATCACAGGGCGTTAAACAGTCGCTTAAAACCCTAAGGTACATAAATTTCGTAATCACCATTTATTTTCGAGTTTACGGAATCTGGCTACAGTTTATCGTATGATATACAGCGTTAGCTCGTTAGCTCATTCCCAGCACACTCGGCGAATGAGCGCGATATAGTAAGGACGTAACCAGAAATTTCATTCGGAGGGGGCTAAGGTGATTTTTACTCGAAATTCATTCAACAAGTTTGAAAAGTAAAGTTTTCATGGGGAATTATGAAAATTTCATGAATTCTCAGATTTTTCAAAACTTTCTGGTCTCTTTCAAATCTCTGGAATTTCCAAAATTTTTAAAATTCTTTGAATTGTCAAAATTCTCTAGACTTTTAGAATTTTAGAAATACTTGAAACTGAAAATTCGCGAAATTGTTGAAAATCTTGAAATTTTCAAAATATCCAAATAATTCAAGTTTCTAAAAGTTTCAGAAATTCGTAAAATTTTCGGAATTTCAATTATTATCAAAGTATTATAAATTTTCAGAATGTTGAAAATTTTTTCAAATCTCTGAAATTATGAAAATTATAGTCGAAATTCTTGAAATATACTAAAAATGTTCCAACTCAACAAAAGTTTCTCAAATTTTGGAAATTCGTGAAAATTTTCAAATTTCAGTATTAGCGGCCATCCATAAATTACGTAACGCTCCTGGGGGTAGGGGAGGGCGTCTGGCTTGACGTGACAGTTTGTTACAGGAGGGGGGGGGGGGACCGAGCAGAATGTGACGTAACAATTATTAAATGTATTCATTTAAATCTCTGAAGTTTCTAAAATTTTTGGAACGATTGTGAAAAAAATACTAAAAACTTTCGGAATTCTCTAAATTATTAGAAACCTTGCAATGTTCAAAATAATCAAGTTTCTCGAAATGTGAAGAATACGTAAAATTGTATTAATGTCAAGAATAATAAAAAATTTTTAATTTCTAGAATTCTGGAAACTTTTACAAATCTCCAAAATTAACGAAAATTTTGAAATTCTTGAAATTTTCAGAATTCCAATGACTTCCGAAACTCTTGAAATACTTCAATTTTCGAAAATTATTAAAATTGTTGAAAATCTTCAAATGTTAGAAATATCCCAAATTATTAAGTTTCTCGAAATTTTAATGATTCGTAAAATTTTCGTAGTTTCAAGAATTATGAAAATATTATGCAGTTCCAGAATTTTGGAAACTTTTTTCCAACTTCGAAATTTCCAAAACTTTTCGAATTTTCAAATTTTTAAACTTCTAAAAACATCTAAAATTATCGAGTTCCTCCAAACTCTGAAAATTCCCAAAATTGTTGAAAATCTTTAAATATTGAAAATGTTAAAAATTATCAAGTTTCTCGAAAATTTTGACACTTGTGAAAATCAGTATTTTTTAACTATTTTTTTCGAAATATACTTTCTGGCAATGTGCTAGATTTTTCAAATTTTTCAGAATGTCGGGGAGGGCTTCAGCTCCCTCAGCCCCCTCCCTGGCTACGTTCTTGCGATATAATGTCGTAATGGAGATATGACGAAACGAAAATACATACAGCGTAAAATAGATCGTTTGGATGATTGCGTTTGATTGATAACAACAGCGGCTAAGGGCAGCGACAGGGTTCTCTGGTGGGATATTGTCGCGTTATGTGTTGTGGTTGTCGCAGCTGTTGTAGTTGTGGTGGATGATGTAGTAGTTATGGTACAAGTGGTCATGGACGCGGTGGAATTGGTCGAGGACGTGGTGAAGGTCGTATTGGTGGTCGCGGGGTTGTTGGCAAGAGTCGTCGATGACGAAAAAGAAGCTGCGGTATTGCTGGGGTGGACGGATTGGGGATTTATCACGGAATGGGGATGGCTTGCTACAGAGTAACGACGCCTATTCGCAATGGCACAGTTGGCATTAGTCGTGGAAATCAGTGCAGATCCATTTCCGACACCGGCAACAACTGCAAACCCACACAACTCTCACTCTAGCGCAACTATCTCCCAAATTTTTTGTTTTTTGCGACAGCTCCTAGCGAACTCAGGATGATTACCGAAATTCAAGTTTTTCCAAATATGGTCGAATTAGTCAAAATTTTATGTTATTTCCAGGATCTTTAAGATACCCCGAAATGGTAACCCTAGCCAGTTGCGAGTGACGTTTTGGCGACGTTTTCTCGTCGCTCTTTTTAAGGCGACGAAAAATTTCTCAAACAAATTCAAAATTATATAATTTTTCAAAAAACTTTTAAACTTCCCAAATCTTTTGAAAAACTAAAATTGAATAAATTTTTCGAGGAACTCAGGAAATATTCAGAATTTTGTAACAATTTCGAACTCAATAAATTCTAAAAAATGTTAGAATTAATTTAATTTTGTTGAAATCTAACAATTTTCAAAATTTTCGAAAAAACTCCAACATATTCCAAATTTCTCAGGAAACCCAATAGTTTCAAATTCCGAAAAAACTTTCAAAAATTTCTAAGAAAACCAGAATTTTCAAATTTTCAGAACTCAAATTCTGCAAATTCAGCAGAAAACAATTAAAAATACAGTTCGCAAAGATTGTATATTAATACTGTACTGAATGCGAATTAAATCCATTTCGTTCGAAAAACGCTCTGAAATTAATTTTTAAATGATTCTACACAGTGACTCAAATGTCGCCTAAACATCGCCTTTTGGAGACATTTTGGCGTCGAAATTTCGTCGCTCTCAGCTGCCTAGGGAACTGATAACAAGCGATTTTTCGCTAAAGCTCGATTCCGTTAGCCGATTTCATAACTTGTTTCTGATATTTACACGATTTATATTTGTGCATTAAACAGCCAATAGAAATAATGAGTATGATGAATATATCAATGTCGTACTAGCAGTACTACTGATATTGTCGATTTAAAAAGTTGGACACGCTTTTACTCCCAATAGCGATTCTTTCCAGGACGTACCATGATGTATCCAGCACAAAAGTATTTTCGACCAAAGCATTGATTCAAGTCCCGTCAATCAAATCATAAACCAGTAATGCAAAATGGGAAGCCCGTTCAAGGCGCGCGCTCACACGTGTCACATCCCCACCTGACATTTAATTACAACGCGGCCGACATTCATGCTCTTCTGGCGATATTACGATTTAATCAACCCGAGCTTTGACTCGTTTCACGATTGTTTTCGGGAAATTTTTCGAAATCTGGTTTTATTTTCACTTTAACATTGCATTTTCACGATTTTCTCGAACCTGTTTTTTTACGTGTCGTGTATAATTAATATAATTTCTAACCTTTGTCGATATCAAAAATCCTGCAAATCTAACCCGAGAGAAAATTTCACTGTAAATGAATAAAATTCTACTTATTATAGCGTTGACACTCTAAAATTAGTAAAATTCTACTCATTTCGAATTGAAATCCACTCGAGGGCGACCAAAAATAATTTTCTCCGATAAAATTTCCGATTTTCCACAGATGCAAAAATCTTGCGGACGTCTTCTTTTAATTTCATACGTGACATGCTCGCGTCATCGAATACGATGGGAGCATCAGGTCAAATACCTGAAAATGAGGCCGTAACATCGAAGCGCGTTCCAATAAAATTCTACCATTTGACGTCGCCAAACAAGACGCAAGACTTGTTACCTTCCTATCGATTTTACGCTACGTAATAATTATTATTTCAATCCTTGCAAATAAATCTTTAATGTGATTTTTCGAATTTTCGAAGAGGAATCGCGAAGACATTTTCGAACCCCAAACTTTTTACTATGAAGAAAGTCTACTCTATTTCAACTATTCGCTAGTTTTCCGGTTATCAGTTGTTTTTAAAATTCAATTGTTCAATTAATATCATTAGATTCGCCTCGAATATTCGCATTTTTAATCTCAAAAGCTCAAAATTCCATCATTTCTATAATTCGTTTCTAATTTCACAACTGAAATGATTCGACTCGAAAATTATCATTTTTGAAGTTGCATTTTTTGAATTTTTGAATTATAATTCCGAAAAACATGTATTTCGGAATTTTTGAAGTTTTACACATTTTCAAAGTTAGACAGTTTTCCAGTTTCGAAGTTTAGAAGTCGGGAAATATAAAACAATATTTTTAAATTAAAAAGCTTTTTTGAAACACTTTTTTGTAAACATTTTTAAATTGGAAAGCTTTTTTGAAGCACTTTTTTAAAAACAGTGGAATTTTGAATAATTCTAAATTTGTTATTTCGAAAATTCCAAATCCCCACAATTTCATTTTACATGTGAAATGTAAGAATTTTGAATTTCCAAATATCAAGTATAAACAAATTTTACACTCAGCAACTTTCAAATATTTTTGTGAACTTCGAATTTATAATTTGTGATTTTAGAATTCAAAACCTTGAAATTCCATTTCTTAACGATCGAGATTTACCTCTGAAATTTTCAATATTAAACGACTTTTTTTATTCGGAAACTTTCGAATTCATTATATATACTTCACTACACTGAAACAATAAAATCTAAAAAATTCATAATTGAAGATCGCCAACTTTGAGAATTCAAAATCCGAGAAATTTCATTTTTGATTGAAATACACTCCTGGTTGTCTTAGAAATTTAGATTTTTGGTCATTTGGGGGAGGGGGGGGGTTATAGCCCCCATACCCCCCCCCTCCCCCTCCCTGTATCCGCCACTACCAGAATACTAATTTATTACGTCTCCTAGTTTTTGTAGTTTACGAAAATTTAAACCTGATCATACTCCCTTTACTCGTCGTCATGGGACCAGAGAAAACGACGTCGAGATCGAGAAAAAGATGAAAAGCGTACGTAACATACGGCAATAACGCAATAACGATAATTGGCGCGAGGGCGATAAAAAAAGTATTTTTCTAGAAGCGTGAAGCTATTGTAACACAACAGACCCGTGAGTGTATTGGAAGAGGAGGTACTCTGTGATTGACAAGACTGCGAGGGGACCGAAACAGCGGCGGTCTGCTCTTGCAGTGCATCCGCGTGTTCCTTCTGCGCCGACAGTTGCTCTGTAAATCGCGTAACCCAGACTTAGGGAATAACGCGTTACTCCCGACGACGTCACGGTTACAGTTACCTTTTGCGTTATTTACTCAACTATATACTAACTATAATTGTCCAATCAAGGGACTATCCATAAATTACGTAACGCACTTTTCAGCCTTTTTTATACCTCCTCCCTCCCCCCTCCTCCCCCAACTCTCCACAGCTAAAACGTAAAGCTGTCTAATTATGCAAAACATGATATTTCAAACATTTTTTTTCTGTATTTTTTAATAGTGATGCGAAAGATACAAAGATTTTTAGAATTCAGAGAACAATTTTTTGAATTTTAAAAACACTCAAAAAATTACATTTATTTTTCGAAAAAAATTAAAACTTGTTCCAAATTTCATAATATTGAGTTATTTTATGAATTTAAAACATTTTCTAAATTTCCGAAATACGAAGAAGAATTTTTTAAACTACAAATTTTTCAGTTTTAGAAAAATTTTAATTTTCAAACAATATTCAAAATATCGTTTAATATTTTCATAAATTTATAATATTCTTCAGACATAATACAATATTCAACATTTTTTCGATATCAGGAAAATTTCGAATGAACCACGAATTTATTAAAATGTCACGTCAGAGCATTCTAGTTTTTTCGCAAATTGGTTAAAATTCAAAACTACCGCGTCAGTCAAAATGAATTAATTTATTGACAGCCCTTGACAATTAATTTCGACATTACTGTACAACTACTCGCATTGCACAGTTACTTTCTCCAAAAGTAACTGTGAGTGTTAGGTAATTATAAAAGTATCGTCCTAATTTTCTCAACAAAATACATGTAAATGTAATGTAGTTACTTCCCATGGAAAACCCTAATGAAAAACCTCTTTTCTCTCTATCTCCTCAATCTCATACGAAAACAAAAATATTTGTGCTGAAATAATTCCTGTAGTACTGGAAGACAAAGAATCTTTTTCGTGACCATGAAGATCATGTATCACAAAACAAATTAGTTTTGCTGATAAATTATATTTTTAATAAATTTCTTGTTCTGTTTCAAGAATTCGAGTCTTTAAATACAACATCTAGATGAACATACATCGCATTTAATTAAACGTGTGATGATTAACTATCGCTTAGCCACGAAAAAATTAAAGGCACATGGGACACTAACAGATTCTAAACCTCCAATTTATAACTATAATCATAACTATGAAACTAAAAACTTAAAATTTCGTTAATTTCGATAATTCTGAAAAGTTTGAGTATTTTTATGATTTCAAAAATTTTGACAATTCAAAGAATTGTAATAAATTCGAGAATTTTCGAAATTTCGGAGATTATGGAAATTCTGAGAGTATTTTTAAAATGCTGTAAATTTTGACAACTTCAAAATTTCTTAGAAGTTGAAAATTTCAAAAATTCCGAGGAACTTAGAAATTTCCAGATTTTTGAGACACTTGCAATTTATAAAAATTTCGAAAAATTTGAAAAATATAAGATTTTTAAAAATTTTCAACATCTTGATAGTTTTCGAAAGTTTCGAAACTTTTGGCGATCATAAAAAAATATGAAATTTCGATAATCCCATAAAATTTGTAAATATGTCAAAATTTGAAAATTTCATCATTTATGAAAATATTAATCATTTCGGCAAATTAAATAACAGTTTGTAATTCTCAGAGAATTTGATTAGAATCATCTGGAAACACTATCATTTTTTAGATAAAAATTCCAAAATTTGGAAAACTTGAAACAAAACCTCTATATGAGAAAATTTCCCCGAACTCAAATTTACAGAGGTCAGGAATTTTGTAGTCTCCCACATTGCCTCATCAGAAGCAAAAAACCTCCAATAAACTCACCCAGGAGGCAGAGACCATGCAGTCTCTGGTTGGTGTGTCGACGTTGCAGCACGGAAATGGGCTTGCTGGCTTCATTGGCCGAGGAACTTCGCATTCTTTGCCGTGGAGTAACGTCGTCCTTGTTCCCGGCATTGCTCATGGCGTTGTAGATCGCGTCGTGCATATTGCGAGCGATGTTGTGATCTTCAGCCTCCATCCAAAATTCTCCTCCCCCGGTCACCGCGGAACGACCGACCTCCATGTAGAAGATCCTGTCCATGTAACCGCACCTCCTGATACTAATGAGCTGCGTGTGACAAAATTCAAAATTAGCAATTGTTTTTTTAATGTTTCCAAAAGCAAAATATCAAAATAATTGCGAATATATCTATTTCTTTTCTGAAATTGCAGAAAGCAAACAAATTCTTCAGTTCAAGCATTTTTGACTCACGATCCAAGGAATGTTTCTTGTTCATTCATAAGACGCAAAGTTAAAAGCAATTCTACAATTTTCAAGACCAAAAAAATTTTCTTGAAAATTCATACTACATATAACAATTAAAAAATTACACGAAATTTTGGTGTCCATTTAAATATCACCAGTTTTGAAATAATCATATTATCAATAGATAAACATATATTTGAATGCTCACGAATTTTTTTTTGTCGTTTCACTATAAAAATCCTATTTACCGAAAATTCCAGAATGTCAGCTTTGTCTTTGGCACCGATTTTGACCAAACTGAGGATACCATCGGTGAGGCATAACCTGTACGATCCATGCATGTTTTTTCTTTCGCCGAGGCCTTTTTTCTGCAACGTCACTTGCCAAATATGTTCTAAAACAATGTAAAACAATTTAGATCAATTTCGAAATCCCTGGAATCACATCAGTTCTCCAAATGCTCAAAAAAAAACCAAATTAAAATAAATTTAACGACTTAAAAACACATGTATGCAATTTTATCAACAATCTGCAACATCTTCATTTTATCCAATTCAGAAAATTAGATTTTCATCTTCAAAAATCGACAAAGATTCCAAGAATACAAAATTTCTACAAAACAAGTTTGTTGATGTATACAAAACTTCTTTCAATTTTTTAAATCGCTAATGTCCCAAAGTGCGTTTTTACCAAACATAGGCCGAGGTTGACCATCATCTTTCTGGTCAGCGTTATGGAGCAGAAGCATGGAATTGAGCCACTCCTGAAGGTCCTTCTCGTTGTCCAAGATGAGGCAAAAGCACTCGTCTTTAGTGTACAGCGCGATGACGTATTTGTGTTTCGTGTCGCTGCGCTTGTTGATGTTGAAACACGCGTGGAGCGCGATACTGCGCTTTGGCGGCTGGTTGTTCTCGAACTTCTTCTTGCCGTCGTAGTACTCGAGACACGGCGGGTAACCTGGAGCTTCTCCTCGAAGGACGAAATATTTTCTCTTCATGGTTTTGAGCTTCTTCAAGAGACCGGCGCGAACGACCGGGCCCCTCGACGGCGACTCCAAAGTCCGGTCCGTAGACATCCTGGCGTGCTTTACGAGCCGTCGATTCCGGGCAACACTGCTTAACCATTTATCCTGCGTGAGAAAAAATTATAATGGAATATTTATTTTGTTACCAAAATGGCAAAAAGAATTTTTAAGTTTAATTTCAGTTTTTTGAAAATGTGACAGATTTTTAAAACTGAGTCAATTTCAATTGTTGAATGTGAGTTTTGTTTATTTGTTAGGTATTTTTTTTTTTTTTTTTTTTTTTTTTTTTTTTTTTTTTTTGAATTTTTTTTTATTATTCATTTTACTTCAATTATTTCAATTTATTTTGAAATTATTTTTATTTTTACAAATAATTATTTCCGTTTTTTTGTTGTTAAAGTATTTCTCTGTTTTTTGAGCTCTGATTCAGTTTTAGTTCAATTCAATTTTTTCATCATTTTTTATTATAATTCATAATTCTTATCAATTATTTGTACTTCGATTTAAAATTACTTATTCAAAAGTTTTTGAACAATTTCAAAAATTTGTTGGTTTTCAAAGTATTTCTATTTTTAATGTTTAAATCAAGTTTCAAATATAGAATTTCAAAAAATCAATAAATTTTCTGGAAGATTCATTTTTTCAAACAAAAATTTGACCCCGAAGTAGCTCAAAACTCAAGTATTGAGAAGTGATGAAAAAAAAATGATATAAGAAAAATATCAATTTTTTCACTTGCTATAACAAAAGAATTACGTAACGAATGTTTCGAAAACACGATACAGGAACAGATAAAGTTTCAACAGAAAAAATTTGTAATATTTTAGACTTAAAAATACAATAATTATTAACAAGTCAACATTATAGAATTTTGATTTTCACTGAAATAAACTATTTTGACAACTTTCTGGTTTGTTTACAACAGACTTGACTTTTTGACAATTTAAGATAAATAAACAAAAGATGAATCAACCCTACAATTACCCGTTTTTCCAATTATGATTGTCAAAAACTTGATGTTATTTTTTACAAAACTTAATTTGACAATCACGACTTATTAGTAAACAAATCCTCCATTCACCATTATCAAATTCCATGCTTTTCAAACATCAATCATCTTCCGTCAAGAGAAGTCCATCCATAATATCTATTCTTGGCAGAATAAAACTTTCATACACTGCAAATCAAAAATATTTGGAAGTAAAACTAAACCTAGCTTCCATTCTAAAATCAACATCGCGACGAATTCAGACATTGTCAAACATCTTAAAACCGCATCAAAATGCGTATAAACCAACTATAACATTAAAAATTAAAACATTAATCTGAAAAACTTTTTAAAGATCAACAAAAATTATCAGTTAGAATAAGAAAACGAACACATTCGGAAGGCAATGGCCCCTGTCACCAAAAATGCCCACCTGATTTCCATGGCGATCAAATCCAGACGCCCCTTAAACCATTTCTCCGGGAAGTTCCTTTTTTCCCGCGTCGTTGCGAAAAACGACCCCGCGACATCCCGCGACGACGGAATAACAACAACGCAGAATCCCGACGACGAAAGTCGCACGTGCGTCACTCGCAGGGACGCAAAACACCCCTGAATTCTCGAGGGGGAACGCCTCGGTCGCGTCTCGTAAAAAACACCACACACACGCACGCACACGCACCAATCGGGCCCGATCGATCCACGAAAATTCCGTTGTTTACGATCCCTCACGTGTCGTTATTATTGTTATTTTCGTTACGTGTCGTTACGACAACAAGATATCGTATTTCCTGCAGGGGGGGGGGGGGGGGGGGAAAAAAG
>JAPYZK010000332.1:28483-68102 GCA_030522785.1 Platygaster equestris
ACCTGTTTACGCGTTTGGTGTGCGGCGACGACTGTGGCGGGGGGAGGGAAGGCGGTCGTGACAAGTCAAGAACCCACTTATCGTTTTCTGGCGCGTGCAAAGTGCCCTCCGCGGTGGCAAATAGGCTACTGCCAAGGGCAGTTATTATTTTTCATGCGCAGTTGTTTGTTTTGCAGGGGGAGAGGAAAAAAACAATGCCATGCGACCGCGTTCCAGCACTTCATTTACACCGAACTTCTGGTGTCCAAATCAAGATGACGACACGTCATTGACTTGTTTTGAAAAAAACAGCCAAGAAATGTGAAGAACTTTCCCTCAGAAATTCACGGAAACTGCTGCACGCACTGTTTCCGTCTCTCATTCGTTTGTGACACCGCACTTCGTGTTCATTGGAGAAAGAGAGATATTTGGATGAACGGGAGAGGGGGTAAAGTCGGAATTCCGGGCCCGTTACACCGGATATGGGGGGGGGGGGGCGGCGGGGGGGGGGGGGGGGGGGGGGGGGGGGGGGGGGGGGGGGGGGCCTTGTTTTTCACAGATTTTCACTCGGAGCGCGACGAGGAATGTGAGTTTTTCTTAGGTATCTCGGACCGCGCGTGTCCATCTTGGAAAGGTCATGTGTATGCATGTGTATGGCAATAGCAAGCGCTCCGTAGTTGTAAACAACTGTATAGTAAGAAGCGCGGTGGTACTGTGAGGAGTGGGGGGTTGTTGCGCAGGTTCGGGAGGGCGAGGGGAAAATTTCACAGGAAATTCCGCCAGCCGACCCCATCTTGTTTAGTTCAATGTGCGAAAAAAAATATCGGAGTTGTCCGGGGACTGGGAATTTCCAATATTTCTGCATCCCTCTCCCAACTTTCTTGCAAATTGAAAACCTAAAAAAATGCAACATGAAATGTACCTAGTGTTAAAAAACATAAAAATCAGAATTCCGAAAAAACAAACAAAAGTTTCGTTTAAAAAAATCAAGACATAGAAAAATGGCGACGATTGGCAGATATGCGCAAACCGCACCAAAATGCGCACGTATATCGCAGAAAAACAATACCTGTTTCATTCATACCATGGAAGGCTGTGTCTGAACGCAGGCGCCAGAAGCTGGAAAGGCGCCAACTCGATACGATATTTACGCGATAACGCGTACTTCAATGTACACGACATCGCGATATGACAGTTACGATCACCCATAATTACGTAGATTGCGCACTTTGCGATTCATACATTCAAATGTAACTCTGACGTCCAACACTTCGTTTTTCCATCTCCTCTCTTTTTTTCCTTATCATTTCTTCGCGGGAAATGATACACGATTTTATTTAGCTGCAAGGACACTGAATGTGGACGTTTAAAATTGTTTTATTGCGCAATTAGTCAAAAAAAAAAGTTTTTTTCTTTCGCTCTTGCGTGGTTAATTATAAACACAGTTTACAGAGACGCAAAAATTGGACTCGATTTGCGACCGATCTATAAGTACAGTCTATTCTGAGGATTTCCCGCCAATTCATAAGTAATTGGGACATCGCCACTATTGAACAAGGCTGACCTTTGAAATTTACGCTGTATATAACAAAACGAGTTATAATATTTTCGAAAACAAATTAATCTTCTCTTACATCATACTTTGGACAATGCTGGCTGAAAAACCGTGACAATGCTTTTTTCTATAATATTTATTTACCCCGTCAAAATGCAACAATTGCAAGATCGCGATCCTGTGTATGAATGCATTCACATTCTCAACTATCTTGAATAAATTTTCTTTACAGCCATGTATAAATATGACAGTAATATCATGAGAACATATTTATTGCTTCTGACACTCCCAACATACATAGTATTCACATAAAAATGGAGTTTGAAATGCTGGTAATGAAGCAAAAAAACTAAGTATCTTTTCCTAACGCCGTGGAGAAAATGCGATTTTCTCCACGGCTCAAAACGTCCAAAATCGTATTTTCTCCACGTTGTTGGAAAAAATATAGTCCTCAACTTGTGCAGTTACGAATGTGAAGTTTGCAAGACGAGCCGCAGGCGAGTTTTGCAAACTTCACATTCGTAAAAAAAGCTCCTTCTGCACTCGTTGAGGAATATACTATTTTTTTTAAGGAGCACTGATTTGGTAAATGGGAAATTTGTTACTTTGTACATTTACCTGACATATACTTGACGACACAATGTCTACGAAACGATAAAAACATATGCCAAAAAATATTTGGGCAATCGAACGAATGTAACCCTTGACTATTTTAAGGTAATTGAGTCAATCTTTTTAAAAAGCATTTGAATATTTTATCGACAATAATTACGGTGTTATTGTCATAATGTAAAAACGAATAAAAAATGTCATGTACAAAAAATAAATTAAAAAAATGGCTCGTTTTTCGATCAAAATAATTACAAGTAATGAAGCTTGTAGGCAAGGTCTGGATGTGGGTTAGCTTGAATGCTCTGCCCCACCAGGTACGCCAACTTGTGGGCATACTGGACCGGTGCCGGAACTTTGATTGTTCCAGGCCTAAAATGTGAAACAATGAAAAATATTAAAAAATTTTTTTTTCGACAGTTGACTGAATTTCTTATTGCCATCATATTCTTACCAATTATAGTACAAGTGACACAACTTATACGTTATTCGCTGGATGTGGTCAGTTTTTGTGTCTGAAGTGTCATGGAGCACAATGTAATGTGTGGGCGTGACAGTGCCCTGTCGAGCAGTCTGGGGGACCAGGAAGAAGTCGTAGTAATTTTTGCGCGTCACGTCCATGTCCACGATTGTTCCAGGTGGAGGATTGTCAACAGAGCCACGCTGGAAAATTGCAAGATTGAGAGTTGAAAATCTGCTGGTTCCAATTCAAAGGTTTACCATTTCTAAATTTTGCATTCATCTCATTCGTACTTTCTGATTTCGGACATTGAAATTATAAAGTTTCTCAATTTCAAAATCTCTACATGTTCAAATATAAGGATTTTAAAAAATAATATATTTTTCAATTTCGCCAAATCAAACTTTTATTCTTTTTTTATAATTAATTTTAAATTGAAGAATTTGGGAACGTGTATGGTAACAATTAAAAATTTGAAGTTTTTTTTGGAAAATACAAAAAAATCTTACACTTTTGATCATCAATTTGGCGTTGATTCTCTTCTGAACGATGATGACTGTCAACGCTGGATTATACGATGGATCCAGCGTTTTGAAGCAGTCTGTCAATTGTTTCACTTCGAAGTTCTTGACCGTATCCAACTGGCCATCGCCAACACCGTCACGGTAGATGAAAATCTTGTCTGGGTATCGGCCATTTTCCTGGAAAATGAAAAAAAAAGTTATCACTATCAAACAAGTTTGGAAAATCAATTCGGAAAATGAACATAAATTTAAAACTGACAAATTCCCTGTTATTTCATGAAATTCTTAAAGAGACTGAAATTAAGTCATTAATTAATTAGAGAAGAATAATGTGCTGTTTTTATTAATAAAAATCAAAATTGATCACACCAACAAGAAAGTTTGATTAAAGTACAATTGAAAAACTATTTTCACGAATCAGTAAAATATGACTTCAAAAATAAAATTGTATATTTAATACACGCTGATCATGTCAAAATGACATTATTAGAATAAACATACATAATGAAAAATTAAATGACTAAATCATAAAAATTTCAATACCTTGCAATACGCTTTAAGCGAATCAACCAAGCATCCTCTCAACAAATCAATGAGTTCTTGTTTGGGGCTTTGGCAGCACGAAGTGCTATACCATTTTGAAAGGGCTTTATCCATCGACGCGACAAATGCTGCCACACTCCCTTTGGGCCCTTGGCCCGTTCCACTGTGGTAGACGTCAATTCCACAAATCATTGTATTTTGCTAGAAAAAAAAAAAAAAAAAAAAAAAAAAAAAAAAAAAAAAAAAAAAAAAAAAATCAAAAACAAAAAATCACATTGAAAATTATCAGGGTGATTCAGAATTTCCCAGAGAAAATCAGATGAAAAACTTCTACACGTATTCTCTCGACTGCCATAGTTTTTTGAAAATATTCAACGGCAGCAAAAACAGCAACAACTTGTATAATTATACCAATGAATGAGCATTTTTTTTTTTCAATTTCACATTGCATTTACGACAAAAGAATGATACTGACTGTACAAGGATTTTCACATTGTAACACAAAGCTCAACAAAATGTCCCCTGGAAAATTTCAGGTTTTCAATGATGATTGCAAACCGGAAATCGTAATTTTTTCCTATTCTGAATATAGCATAAAATTACATACAGGGGGCTTGGTATCTAACAGAATTTCCTGCCCAACATTTTTCTTTTAGACACAAGTGTCTGTTAGACAGAGGGAACCCTTATAATAAAACGTGACGTCAAGCTAAATAGACAGGTAGAACTATGCTACTCTCCACCGACATAATTTTCCCGGATTTTAATCCTTATTTCCATAATTTTTACCAATTTGCAATTCAAATGTAAATTCACATAGATGCAGTATTGGGGATTGTTGTTTTTTTGAAGGCGTTGAGTGACGCAGCATTTTTTCGGAGATGAAACTGTGATGATTGATTGTTTTTCTACCTGATCAACATTTCTGTTGGACCTGAGGAAATTCTGTTCCAGACATGTCTCTTAGATACCGAGCCTCCTGTACTATTGCAAGAAAATATACAAAAATAATACTCACGAATGGATTTTTCACCATCCACAATGCTCCTCCAAGTTTGCAATTCATTTGCAAGACAATTTTTTCGGTGACAGCTTTCAACTTCCTGGCATCGGCAATAGTTTTGCCAACTATCACCTGTGAAGCAATCGGACGTTCTTTGCAGCAAAGCCTGTAAAAAAAAGGTACAGAAATTCTGGTCGTATGTTCTTGACGTCTAAAGAAATTAAACTGCCATAACATGCACAATGACTGGACACTATCAAAAGTAACGTTTTCAAAGTCTAAAGAATGCCAGTTGATGCAATTTTGTCAAATCTAAAAACTTGACAATACACACACACACACAGCACACAGAGGTGCTGACTCTAGAGAAATTTTAGCAACTCAACAGATTATATTTGCGTACTTTTTTATCGCGGAATAACGATCATTCCTGTTTGTCGGGACGATCGTTACGATCATTTCAAGATTGCTTGACTTCAAACAATTGTTCATTTCACGTATATATGTGTCAGTTCTATCGTCACGAAGGGCGATCATCTCTGGCGGCTTCACGGAAATTTTCATTGCCTGGGTAACTTTGTTTACCGTTTCTTTGAAGTCCCTCGCACAGCGCTCGTCACGGCTACTGTACAAAATGACCCAGTGTTGCAGATTCGGCTGTAAAAAAACCATTTATTGTCATTATGCGCATAACAAAAAATTAATGACTTTTTTAGCTAAAAACTATTCGACAAATTTTAGCAACTTCATGGCTTCAAAAACTACAAATTTGTAGTAATGACACGAAAAATGATCAAATTTTTTACGAATCATTTTCTTCATCGATTGACAACATTAGCTTATTTTGACCTTATCTCACCGTGTACAACACTGGACTTCTGACAGCTGCGTTTGACCAATCAGCTTTGTCACCAGATTTAACCGATTGGCCTTCACCAAAAATTATTTCCTCCTGGGGAAGAACACGACCTTTGATGCTTGTTGTCTCAGGAAGCAGTTCCAAACCCCAGTTAGTGAACAACTTTTTGCATTCAGCATTTCTGTTGATCTCGTTCACGAACTTCATGATCGTGCTGCAGCGTTGAGGGGGCCCCACCTGGGTGATTTTGGCCATCTCCCTCATCATACGGAAGTCACTTCTCATTCTTTCGGTCAATCCAGCGAGGTAACAAATTTCCGGGATCAGCAAAATTCTCTCCTCTTTGGTCTGCAATAAAAAAATTAAGATTTTGAAACTGTATTTGTATTTTACCATTTTTTTATATAGATCAGAGGAAGTACTTCAATCTCAACATGTAAGTTTTTGGATGAAAAATATTCTCATAAAATTCGAAAACACTCAAATGTTCAAGCATTTTCGATAACTTTTCAAGACTTTGTAACAAGTTTTGCATTCTCTTTACACTTCTATAGTTATGATGAAATTTTTGTACTTGTTAAATTTCAATACTAAAATTAAAAAACTTCTGGCTAAATAAACTCATGTCTTAAAAAAAATATATGTCAAAAATATTTCAAAGGTAAATATTTTATGGAAAATTTACCTCTCCAGTTTGTGTCTTTTTTTTGTCAATGTAAACCAACAATGGCTGCTTTGTATCTTTGATGATGATATTCCAATGAGCCTTATAGTATTCGGCCAAAGTCATTTGCTCCCCACCTTTGTCAAAAGTGCTCAGTGGACTCATGTTCCAATCAATATCATTGATTCTGTAACTTTTGTTGTTGTAACGAGTGAGGACCGAAGTGCCTACTAGCTCGTTGAGGATGGCGTTCTTGAAATTGCCACCACTTTGTTGAGCAATGTCGCTCCTAGAAACATAATAAATTGTTAGAAGCAGTTCAAATTTAATGTTGAATTGCCTAGACCTTTCTGAGTTTAAACATCAATTTTAAAAAAGAATTTACTAATATCTGATCAACATTTTAAAAAGGCTACCAAAGACACAAACATTTGAAAAATGATACTGAAATATTCCAAAATACCAAAAAAATTGGTGACTTCATGGCAACTTACTCTAGAAGAAATAAGAAATATATTTATACAAAATCAGAAAATTTTTATAAAATAAAAAATGTATACAAATTACTCAAGGTTTTGAAAACAATACATAAATTTCATGAAACTGAATAATTTTGCATCATTAAATTTTGGAGAGCAATTCAAAATTCCTTGATAAGATCATAAGAAAATCGAGGCAAAATTACGTTCAGAAAAACAAAACAAATAATCAACTTACATCAAATTGTGCACAGTACAAGTTCGGATAACACGATGAGTGGCGTCAATGTTCAGTTTGACGCCTCCCTCGAATTCGTTGATGGCCGTTACATAGCCTGGCCATAATTCGAGTTTGTAATTTTCGATAATATGAGCAGAATTGGGAAGGAAATTTTGTCGCCCAATTCGCACCAATTCCAGTTTGCGCATTACTCTGTTAATTAAGTTGTTGAAGAAAGGAATATTCTCCGACATTTTCTGCTTCTTCTTGAAAGTTATCGTTAATATGACTTGAGATCCATCTCCTGGGTGGACTGAAGTCCACTCAACTTTCTGAAATAAAAAATTACATTTTATCAACACATTTGTTACAAGTTACTGATGATGAAATTGGAAAATTGATAAAAAATCAGAATGCAATTCTAATGAGGAAACCCATGGATTGTGAATAAATAAATAAATAATTTATAGTTTCAAAAATTGTCTACACATCTTTTTTAGAAATTCAAATTTCAAACAATTTTAACAAATGCTGAAAGTAGGACAAAAAATTATTAACCATTTCTAGAATTCAAAAAAATGTCTAAACCCCCCAAAAATTGAACAAGTTGTCAGAGAATCATTCAAAGTTTGGTGAAACTTTGAAAATTTTTTATAGAATCCCAAATATATCAAAAAACTTCATTCAGGACTATTCTATTTTAATTTTTTTTAAATACTGTAATTTTGCATGGCCCAATCCATTATGCGGTCTGAAATGAAAAACTAGTTTGTACATAGAAACACTTACATCTTCGGGAAACTGTCTAGGTAAATACATCAGACTACCGTCAAAAATTTTGGCTTCGCCTAATTTGTCTTTGTGCTGGTTCAGCAAGTTGCTTCTCAATGGGCGCGAGTCAATATCCGGCATGAATTTTACCAAATACTGATAAATTCCTGCTCCTTCCGCAAAATGAATATCAATGAAATTAGCAGTCATCTCAACTCTGAAAAATTACAACAATGTTAAAACATATTTTAGAAAACCATGATAAAATGTTTCCTGTTTAAATTCAAAAGTTATTACTTGGAACATAAGCAAGATACTATTATTAGTTGAAGTTTTTCATGGTATGAACTGTTGTGTTGTAACTCATGAAAACTGACTTGCTTCTTCAAGTAATCCATTTGTAAGGTTTAAAAAATTCTCAAGATTTGACTACATGTTTCGTTAGTTTCTTTCAAAGTGCTATTTGATTGTACTATTAACACTCAAAAATATTAATATATTATCTTACACTGTCCCTGATTCTCCTCTTTTAATGATAGGCCCAGAATCTTCAGAACTGATTGTGGAAGACTGCTCCAACGATATCTGAGACATTTGGTCAGAGATACCACCAGGTGTCGGTACCGGTGCTTGCTGCAGTCTGGATCTAAAAATAAATTGAAATGAACATTTGAATGAATTTTTTATCTGATTGTAAAGAAAACTAACTATTGCAATAATTTTCTTATTTCGAAATTACACAATTTAACACATAAATTGAAGAAGTAAAGGACTTATAAAGAAACAGTGAAAAATTGAAACAGTCAGAAATAAATTTCGAGTTCAAATATACTAGAACTTCATTGACCATTCTGTCAATTTGTTTACTGTATATATTATATTAAGAATTTTCAATTGTCATTTTCAAAAATGTTTGTTCAAAATGCAACAAACAAACAAAAAACAAAAAACAAAAAAAAAAAAAATGTATATACCTAACGAGAGCAGCTCTTCCCGCTCCAATCAATGAGCTGCCAGAAGATCCGGTTCCGGTAGACTGTGCAGAAGATGCGGAACTGGCGGCCTTCTCTTTTAATTTGGCGAGCAACTGAGCCCTCCCGGCGCCGCTACTCGGCGCCGATGTGTCAGACGCCGATGAAGATGTCGCATCAGAAGACTCTGCTTGTCTTTTTTCCGCCTGCTTGCGGAGCATCTCCATCAGACTGGATCCTCTTCCCGCACTCATCTTGGCTGGAAAATATCGAATTCACAAGACAATAATTTAGCAATTAGCAAATTTATCAAAACAAGGCAAAGTTATGTTTTATTTTCAATCTTATATATTGGTTCTCGAAATTCCAACATCAACACATTTTTTAGCCCTCTGGGCACTTTTTACCTGCAATTTTTCAATGTAATTATTTTCAAATTTAATGGTAGTTTACTTTGAATCAATACTTGACTGTCATATCACTTTTTTTTGTTTAAACAATTGTAACGCAAAATTATCACTTCTCCGCAAGCGAAAGTAAGTTCCTTATTAAAAAACACATATTTTGAAAATAAGAAAAAATTTTTCGAGCTACTTTAAGCAAAAGTCGCTAAACTAGACATTTACCAAGGAATATAACCCAAAAGCTGAAAATTGATCGTGATTGAAGGACTAGAGAATCGATCCTATTTGCAAGTTTCAATATAGCAACATTTAAACTGTTGCTTGAACAATTTCCGCTGCAAAATTACTTGTTCCGACACTTCCTAATTACTTTTCATGCTTAAAATGAACGACTTATGAAAAAAAAACCCGAAAAACTATTGTTTAACAAAAGCCCGTATACTAGACAACTAATGATCATGTGATTAGAAATACTAAATAAAGAAAGAATATACTCGTAAAAAAAATGTTCAGGAATAAACTTCACAGAATTCTTATGCATGATTACCAGACATGTGACATGTGTAATATGAGAAATATGTATGCAAGAAACAAAAGAATAATTCCCATAAAGGAAAAACCTTATCTCTGTGAAATTTGAAACTTTTCAATTACCATGTCTAGCCATTCACTTTAACAAAATTTGTGATTTCATCTTTAAACAAAGCGACAATAATAACTCGCCTAAAATTGAAACCTCGCAAAAATACTGACCAACAACACTTCTAAAAACTTCCAAAAATTAACTCAATTCTTTCCCACTTTCGTCACTAAAAGCTTTGAAAACATGAACACGCCCATTACTTCCCCAATTTTTTCAATAGAACGAAAAACACGTCATGTGACAATATACCCATAAAAAACGCTGGCAAAAAACGTAAACCGCGTAAACCCACATCCAGAAAAACATAACCCTACAAGTTTTGTTTACTACACGAAATTACTACAGTTTCCACAAATTTTACTTCTTACCTTGTTTACTGAAGAACCAAATAAGTATTATAGTAAGTACGAAGCGAACAAATGATATCAATGATATTGATCCCGCCGCAATTATCGAATCACTCCCGATCACCCTCTCTTTCTCTCTCTTTTTCTCAGGGGTCAGAAACACTTTGTCTGTCTCTCTTTCTAAGACCTAATATGGGCCATTCTCCCTCTCCTCTTTTTCCCCACCACAAAGAATGGTCCAGAAAACATAATAATGGCGTCCGTACCATTAGGGCCGGGGGAGGGGGGGAAGAAGGGGGAAGGAAAGTGGATCAGATTGAATAGGTGAAACTGAAGTCGATATATAGCAGATTTTTAAAAATTAATTCGCACGATGAAGATAAGATTTGGGCTAAGGACACAAAACAATCTAATTTATCAGTTCCGTTCGCGTATCACTACCGTAAAATCAGGTTATCGTAAAGAGAGAGAAAGAGAAAGAGAGGGGGAGAGGGAATCACGACTCGGCTCCTTCCCCTTTGATATGCATTGCTGAGTCGAAGTACAAACAAGTACAAAGCAACTCCCAAGTACAAGTTCTTCCAATTTTACTAAAGTGAGCGAGTATTTGTCGATAAGTTTTTTCAAGTGCGTCAAATATACAATGTGCTAGAATGAAAAATCTGACAGTGATTCAAAAGATTTTCGGGTTATTCGTGCATGGACAAAGACATGTGCAATGTACGCGAAATCAATCGTGAATACCTCGTTATTACTCACCTCGAGTTTTCGAAGCAACAAGTGTTAATATCCAAAATGTTCAAAATGGAATTCGGCCGATCGCCACTTCGATGGCAGTTACGATCTTCAATTCACATAAGCACTGTGAAATCCCTTATTTTCTATAAAAATGGCCACCGTCGCGTTTATTTTGTCCTGCTGACCGCTGCTGACCACTGCTGACTGCAGTCGACATCGGCGCTGATCGGCGCTGTGCACTTGTGCGGCCGCAATCAAAATGGCGACAGGCGACTCGTTCGGTCTTTCCCCCTCGAGTTTCGTTCGTACAACAAACATTACCGAATCTGTCCGAACGCTCCCGAAGAGATTGCGAACTATTACGAATCAAATGTAACGGTTTTAATGGCTATTACTGGACGTTTCTGCTGAAAAGGAAATTTTGGAATTCTAACACCACTCCGTCGCATTTTACTCAAACATGAATGAAAACCGCCAAAACATGCTGTCCAAAATGAAAGAAATGAAATTCCAGTACCTGATGATCACTGACCAGCTCATGAAATTAAGAGGTAATATTTTCGTTTTTCCGAAGTACTGAAAGTCTTAAGACATTTATTTGACGTAAAATATGCATTTTTTCAGACTCGACTATGCGTTTGCAGGCCGAAATATTGGCCCTCTACCAACCACCTTTCATTGCTATTCTGGAAAGTTTGCAAGATGACGTTCCATCAGAAGTTCCCATGGAAAAAGACGCCGATAAATAAAATTCCTGAAAATGGTTAGCTTTTCTTACCAGATAACATGAATAATGTTTTAAATTATGTAATAACCATGCCCCACTTTGTGAATAAATAAGGATCACTTGTTTTTTTGTAATCAAATAATTCTCGTTTCATTACACTCTGCCATATACACTAAAGATACATTTTCATGTACATATACATCAAATATTTACATTCTTTTGTAGGTACATGATTTGTTCAAAAACATAACGCTGTAAATTTCATAAAATAAACTATGTAATCATTAAAACAACAAGTATGTACCAAGTTCGCTATCAATTCGCGAGAAACATCGAAAAGTTGTACCTATCAACGAGATTGATAGAACAATTCGTTTTGAAACAAGATTTCAGTGTACAAACAGGATCGAGTTAGATAAATGGAAAATCACGATAATTGATTTTGTTCTAGTATCGTGATATTTGAACAGTAAAATTCTTTCTTAATTTTACACATTCGAATGATGGCGCCTGTTAAGAGTGAAAATTTTTGAAAAAGTACGAGAACTTCGGATTTTGAACCAGAGCTATTCAGTTTTTAAAGTTGTACATCGTTAAGTTTGTAAATTGAAGTATTTACATTCAAAATTCGAAAACTGGAATATTTTTGGGTATTGGCATCGAAATGTTGAATTTTTGAATCTTGAGATGTTAAATCTTTGAAATTTCACTTCAAGTTATTCTTCATTCGAATCGAAAGTTTTTTATAATTTTACGCCATTTAAATTTTACATTATTAATTGTTAAACTTCAAATACTATAAAAAAAAATTCCCAACACCAAAATTTTGATTTTTCTTTTTGAAAATTATAAGTTTAGTTTTTCCTTAGTTCTTAGTCTTTTTGGATATTTAATTCAAAAAATTGGCAGCCACTGAAGTGGAAATCGATAACTATCAACAGTTTCAAGTCACTGATGAATACTTTTTTTCACAGACTTCAAAATATGGTAAGAATATTTTTCATTCCAAAATTTTTTATTTCAAAATTTCACACATGTCTAGACTGAATTTTGTTCGATATCCTCAAAACTTCAAATTCGAATCTATAAACTTACAAACAATTGAATGCACACGAGACTTGAAACTGAATCAAGTTTTCTGAGCTCCAATTTGTTTCACTTTTTCATTTTTACTATTCAGATTCAGAATTCACATCTTTAAAATTTTAACCTTCGAATTTGATTGTTCTAATTTAGAAATGACGAATTCCTAAATCTATGCTCGAATTTTCGGGTATCAATTCAAATTCTCGAATTCTGACGAGGCTCGGAATGTCCAAAGCCCCAAAATGATTAAATCCGAACCAACCCATTATCAAATTACTAAAATTTTCAATGTAATTCATAGTATCGTTTAATAAACGTCTTGTTATAAATGTTACGAATTGTGCTAAAGTTGGAAAAAACCCGACCCTGTTTATATATAAGTATGTTCCAAAACATTTCTTGCAAACATAAAAATGGCACTCGACTGGCACATCTCTCTACAACGTCTGCTTTGGTTGAACATTTCCGCATTGCTGTGCGATTACAAACTATTACACTTTCAATGTGAACCAACAAACTATACAAATCATCATTCGCTTCCAAATGGCAAATAAAAAATCGTCGTTATGGATAAAACTCAACCCAGAGTTGGAGTCTAAAATAGCACTCGAATCGGGCGCGAAACACTCGAATTGAAAGCAGAACACTCAAACTCAGTGTGAAACACTAAAGTTGAGTGTAAAAATACTCAAGTTAAGTGTAAAAAATATTCAAACTGAGTGTTACTTTGGACACCTCATGAATGTGTCTCCAGAGTTGAGCCTTTTTTCATTAGGCAAACTCAACTCAGAGTTGGTGTCTAAAATAGCACTCAAATTCAATGTGAAACACTCCAATTGACTATAAAACTGCTCAAGTTGAATGTACAAATACTCAAACTGAGTATTACTTCGGACATCTCATGAATGTTTCTCCAGAGTTGAACTTTTTTTTCATAAGGCGATAATAAGAATAAAAAAAGATGCGTTCGTTGCTAAAATGAATGTTGCTCACACTTTGTCTTTCGGTTGATGCTGTAAGCGGGAGAGGGAGGGGTAGTGGTAATTGTAAAAAAATGCATTGCACGAATTCGATTGTTACGCTAAATAAATTAATCAAAAATCTTGGTCCCAACCGGAAATGTCATCTAGTGGCGGAGCGTCCGTGTTTGGTGGGTAGTCGTCGAAATTTGTCGTGTCTGTTGGATTTCGAATTTCCGGCAACATTGGAGGATCCAACGTTCGTGTTCTCAATCCTTCCCAGTTGAACCCGTCAAACCATCTGCAAGAATATTTTTCTTTTTGAAAATTTGGATCGTATTTTGAATATTTTTGAATGTGTACGACAAATACAAGAAATTTTTGATTTTTTGAGGATTTAAAAGAATTTTTTCCCAAGGTAGATTTTACGAGCAGGAAATTCAAGTTTGAAAATTATCAAGGTTTTCAATATGAATGACATTTTTTGTTCGTTTAGAGGATTTTGTGATTTTTGACTTTTTTGATGATAAATCTGATGATTGTAAGTTTCTCATTATTATTTTTAAATTTTATAATTTCCAAATATTCAAATTCACGTACAACTCAGTGAAAGTTGGGAAGGTTGGAAAGCACGTTAACCTAGAATTTGTTAATTGATTTTGTACAATTTTGAGTTAACTGTTCCAATTTTTTAGTCGTTTTTTGGACATCTTGTCTCTATTATATAAATATATGGCAGCCATACTTGTGTTTTTTTATTTCGCTGATTCCACCTTTTTGAGACCCAAGACGTTCCACTGGATTATCCCTGAAAATAAAACAAAAAACCATCAAAAACTCATCAATTCGTTTTATGAATTCTTCCACGAAACACTAATTAAGAAAAAAAAGTTACAAACATTTTTTACATCTACCTCAACAAATTTTAATCACACAATCTTTTCATCTTTCAAGTCGCAAAATTCGTAAATTCATAATTCAAAAAATCGCAACTGCGAAATTTTTTGTTAATTTTACAAGATTGAAAAAAATTTTCCGCGCTCGACGAATTCCATAAAATTTTTGAACAATTTTCCAAAATTTTTGAGAAGTTCGCGAATCAGAAATATGACTTAAAATTCTTGAGAGAGATGACAATAATTTTTGAAAATTTTTTATTATTTCAAATTTTACTGTATTTTGTTAAATAAAAAAAAAATACCGGCAAAGTTTCTTGATCAGAACACTGGCGTTTCTCGTGATTGTGCGGGGAAATTGTATGGCATCGATCCCGCTGAGGATGATGTTGTACGTTTTCATAGGATCCACCCCGGTGAACGGTGGAGTCCCCGTGAGAAGCTCAAACATCAATACTCCCAAGGACCAATAATCCGCGCTGATGTCGTGGCCCCGGTTGAGGATGACTTCGGGTGCCACGTATTCCGGCGTACCGCAGAAGGTCCAAGTTTTCTTCCCATTTTCTAGCTTCTTTGCGAATCCGAAATCCACGAGTTTCACGTACCTATGGTGATTACAACATGATTAATTAACGCGTTAGATTTAAGTATAGTCTTTGAAACAAAAAAAAATCTCGATTTTTTTTTTTTTTTTCAAAAGTTGGATTTAGTGATAAAATTAAAGAATATCATGGATTTTTAGTTTTCTTATCGCTAAATTTTTTATAATCGAATGAATATTGCAATTTTGAACCCAGCCGTGAAACGCGACGTGTTGGTGTGACGTCACTAACCTGTATCATAACCGTCATAATACAGGCTAGTGACGACACACCAAAATATAATTTGTCCATTGTGGCCCAAAAAAAATTTATAACCCAATTTATTTGTCTCATTTGTCGCGCTATCCATCGTATCGTCGATTTACTGCATTGTTTTCATATATTTTTTGACATTTCGACGTTTTACCCAGGCTAGTGACGTCATGGCAATATGGCGACCATCTCGGAGCTTTTTTAATTTTTTGGAAAAACCTTTTTTCAATTTCGATTTTCAGAGGCAAAATTAATTTTCAGTCGCTTAAAATATTTTTTTTTGTTTGTGTTTTTTTTTTTGTTTTTTCGCCCTCTAGATCAATTTAAGCCACTTTAGAGGCTAATTCACTTTTCATGCAAATACTCTATTATACCCTACAATCACCGAATTAACAACACCTGATTTTGTCCGGACACATTTACTATTTTTAATTTTTTTATCGATGAAAATACATTTCTTTGCACATACACAAAAAAAAAAGGAAATTCATAATATGTCTGTTGAATCAATTGATAAAACTGTCTTAAATTTTGCAAAATGTTTTTATTACCGAAAAAAAATTATTTTCTCCAAAACTGAAAGAGTGGGATTTTTTTGGTGATATCTCAAATACCTACTAAAAAAATTAACTAAGATGAATTTGAAAAAGTGTGAATAGACAACTTATTTTGCCTGGTTTTTCCAGATTTTGCAGGTGTGCAATAATCCTGATTGCTAAGTTACGAGTGAAATGGAGATAAAAAATGCTATAAACAATAATTGAAAGCAATGCCGTCAAAGGTTTCGAAAATCTCGTTATCTCACGAGTTATGAATAAGCGAACCAGCAAAGTTGCTGAAAGTGAACGGGCGAGTGAAAGTAGAAGTCGGGAACAGCTGGGCATTTTTCAACAATTTTACATGGACCCGGTGTTCAAATCTGACCGATACGAAGGGTAAAAACTCTAAAGGGTGGAAGTGATATTTAAATAAAGTTCCATAAGGTTGCAATTCGTATTCACTTAGATGAAAAAAAATGAGCCTTATTGGAATAAAGCTGCCCTTGAATTTGCTTCCTACAAATATAATAAATTGTTTCGAGATTATAGCTATTTAATTTTTAAATTTGAAAGTAAGTTTAAAAAATACAACAATTTTAAATATTGCGATTTAAATACTAGAAATTCAAAATTCGGGTTTCTAGAGTTCCAACAAAATTTTTAGTTCGTTTTAGAAGAGATTCGAATCCACATTTTGAAAATTTTTGGATCCGAAAATTCAGAAATTGAATTCAAGCCAAAAATAACAATTAAACAAATTCTCAAAAATGATATCGTATTCATATTAAGTATTAAAAAAATGCAATAAAACGAGATTATTTTCTGATAGAAAAAAAAGAGTAGGGTGGAGTCATTTTTAAAAATGACAACGCGGGAAAGTGCGTGAAAGCGATGTGTCCGACGAGCGGGTATTTACAAAAATGTACACGGGGAAGTAATTTTCGTGGATGGATTACAGTACCGATTTCTACCTTCCGTTACAAGCGTTAATGTTCCATTGCTGCGTGAAAGACAAATTGAGAGCATGGATTAGTCGAGAGCAAAGATAAATTCAATTTTTACAAGGGGCTTATTCACTCACAATCAGATCTGACGATGCACATTATACAAATGAGGCCTGGAACTCGATTGAGATTGGAAATTAGATTTAAGCACGACAGATACAAAATCTCAGAGTTTTATAACTTGCAAAATTAAATTAAAATAAATAAAATCATTATAACTTACGCAATAACAAAAATTAAATAGAAGGATTGAAAACTACGAAAGATGTAAAAACATGTTTCTTTAAGAATTCTGAGAAACTTGCAGAAATATTCGAAAAATGCAAACTTGTGAATTTTTGTAAATTTCTTAAAACTTATAAAAATATAAATAAAATTCGAAAGAATGTGATTCATTCTTTGAAAATTTCTCAAAAATGAAAAAAATAATACCTTAATATTAGAGAAGATTCAGAAAAGTGGTGTACAGTTTTCAAAAAAAGTTCGAAAATTTCCAAGTTTTCGCAATTTCTCACAAATGTTCGTAAACAGTGAAAACAGACCTAGGTTTTATAAAACCTGATTAATAATTGCCAAATAATATCTCTAGTAACTTTGATTCTCGAAAAAATTATATGAATTTTATTATTAAAAAAACACTAAAATTCTATCAATTATAAAACTTCGATATCTCAAGGTCTGTTTTCAAATATTTAATAGTGTCTCAAAAATTACAAGACACCTCAACATTTTATATTTAATATGAAACTCAACAAGAATTCACAAATTGTTACACGATTTTTGAAAAATTGATAAAGATTTTTAAAGTTTTGAAAAATTGTCGCCAATGTTTCCAAAATTAAAAAATTTTCAAGTTGCTCAAATTCGAAGAAAACTTTCAAAATAAAAGGAAATTTAGAAAAAAATTATAACGAAACTTTTTAAATATTTTTTATGGAAAAAAAATTTAATAAAATTCTCCTTAGCTCATCTTAAACAACAAACTATTATTAAATTTTTCTAAAGTTACCATTTTAAAAGTCCAGTAAAAACGTATGTATAAAATATTTTTAAAAACTCAAATTTATTGCGGATGAAAAGTGAAGAGAAAGGGGGGGAGGGAGGGTAGTCAAAACCATAAAACCTCCCCCCTGTCTAAATTACAAGTAAAAAAAAGCAAACATGCAAAAAAGACCAACCGAAAAGTCGCCAGTGAACAGCCCCTCGTTTCAACAACTTTCACCTTCATCGCCAGCACTCACCCTTGACTGTCCAACAAAAGGTTCTCCGGCTTGAGGTCCCTATAGATGATGTTTCTCGAGTGCAAGTAGTGAAAAGCCTCGATGACGCAGGCCGTGTAGAAGCGCGTCGTGGAGTCGTCGAAGTGTCCCTTGTCCCTCAAGACAGTCCACAATTCGCCCCCGAGGCAAGGCTCCATCAGCATGTACAAATACTTGCGATCTTTGAAAGTTTTGAACAGTTTCACTACGAACTCGCTGTTGGCTTCGCCCATTATTTGTTTTTCTGACATAATGTGTTGCTGCTGTCGCGTTTCCACGATTTGGGCCTTTTTCATCTGTTTCAGGGCGAACGAGCGCGACTCGTCGCCGACTATTTGCACCAGCTCCACTCGCCCGAAACCGCCGACGCCGAGGGTGGCGATTTTTCGTAAATCCTGTAATCGCAAGTCCTGGAATTCTTCGTTGAACCTGAAACGTTTTACATTTTAGTTATAAATTTTATAAATCACTTAAATCGATCGATTTTGTAGAATCTAGTCATTTTGGTCCAGTAACTTTATCCAAAATGATGCCAAAGAAAAAAGAAATTGGCAACAGCGCTATTCTTTTTGAGTTCGATTTTGGGGCCCAAGAGGAGCTTAAACCCGAAAATTAGTCACCCTACTCCCTTGGGAAATTCCGTCATCTTGGATTAAAGGGGTGAGTTTTATTATTTTGAATATAACTCTCTTCCTCGACTTTTTTTGAAAAAAAGTTATGAGTACAAAATTGCCGAGAACAAAATTCTCTACAAAAATGGTCCTATGACAATTTTCATTTAGTGCATAATTATTACAGTTATAAACAAAAACGCAAAAAATGTTTTTACCCTTTTTCAATCGTTTTGGAGTATTTCCATGATCATTCTAAACAGAGAAGAAGAAGAAATTTTTTCTGTTACAGTAATTTGTTTATAACAAATGCAATTATGCAGTTTCGCAACAAATTATGAAACATGATCATTCTCTTGTTTAGAATGATCATGGAAATACCCCAAAACGATTGAAAAAGGGTAAAAACATTTTTTATGTTTAATTTGTTTATAACTGCAATAATTATGCACTAAATAAAAATTGCCATAGGACCATTTTTGTGAAGAATGTTTTTTTCGACAACTTTTTACTCATAACTTTTTTTCGAAAAATGACGAGGAAGAGAGTTATATTCAAAATAATGAAACTCACCCCTTCAATCCAAGATGGTGGAATATCCCATGGGGGTGGGCTGACTAATTTTCGGATTTAAGCTTCTCTGGGACCCTTAATTCGAACCCAAAAAGAATTGCGATGTTGCAATTTTTTTGTCTATTCCTAAAGTTACTGGATAATTTTCCAGGGTTTTCATATTTCGGCGTCGAGCGATTCCTACGCCGTCCACAGAATACGGCGTTGCAATGGAATCTGGTCGGATAGCCTAACAATTGAACGCTTGTTTTCTTTGGAAAGAGTGGACGAATCGATAGAAAAAGAAAAAATGAAACTCAATATATTTACTTGGACGCTACACATTGGTGACTTCATCACAACGATTAAAATAGAGAAAACGCGATGAAAATCTCAAGATAAAAATTCAACGATTGCTCAATTACGCGGTGTAGGTCACAGCAACTTTGTGCATCGCTTCAGAATTCATTTGCAGTTGAAATATCTAAAACCCTCGGTAGTGAATCTCGAAATAAGTTACATTAGAAAGTAGAAAGCGCGAATGAGTCTGTTTGCAGAGCCATTATGCCGTCAAAACGCGAGATAAATCAATCTGAACTTGAATGAAAAACAATTGAAAATCAACGGTGAATGATTTTTTGCTGATTTTTCATGAAAATTCAAGAACAATGATGATCGTAAATTATGGAAATTTTTAATTTTTACGAAAAATAATGATGTAGATATAATTTTCTTATGCTCGAACTCTCGCACTCGTTTAGTTTTTTGGTGAAAAAACCACTTTTTCAATGTTTATTTTATCTGTTACTTATACAAAATATGGAATAAAACTTTAATACAATATTAAATGACATTAATGAATCATTTAAAAATATGAAGCTATTTTAGGGATCCCAAAAAAACAAAAATTAATCATAAAAAGAATTCAGCCATGCAAATTTGTCAAATTAAGCGAAAAGTAATGTGGAAAAATCGTATTTACCTTCTGCGTTCTACTACTTCGTCCCTGTACCGTGTCCTTATTTCGTCTAAAGAAGAGATCAATTGATTAAATGTTTCCCTGTCGATCACAAGGCAAGTCACGCCGTCTGGATGATCGGCTATTATATTGGCAGTTCTGAGATCGTCTCTGGAACATTCATAACTTTGATCAGAAAATACTGCCAAAGTGAAATTCGTAATTTTATTTCAAATTTTTACAATTCTGAAAAATTTCGTAATATTTTTCAAATATTGCACGACATTTCAAGTATTATTTTAGGATTCGAATTGTTCTACTAAATTTTTTAAAAATTGGAAAACTGACATTTTTTAGAATTTTCTTCATACATGTTTAAAATCAAAAAAATTGTTTCAAATACGTGAAATATTTCAACATTATCAAATTTCAAACAATTTTATGATTTTTTCGGAAAAATTCCAAATATTTTTCAAGTGTTTCAAAAATCCGAAATACTGTTCTCTTAATTTCGAAAATCTTTGTATATTTTGTGTATATTTGCATTCCACTAAAAAATACGAAAAAGTTTTTGAAATACTCGTATTTCGGACTTTTAGACAGCGTTACGTAACACCTTGGGAGGAGGGGGGGGGGTAAAAAATGGCTGAACATAACGTAATTACAGTTACTTTTAAAATAAATTCTTAAATCATGGGACCTGGGCTTACCCTTGAAGCGCTTTTTCCCCGAAGAAATCTCCTTTCCCAAGTACCCTGATGTGCTGCTCTTCCGCTGCATCCGGTTGCTTGATCGTCACCCTCACTTGGCCCTCGCTAATTATGAAGAACGTTTCTCCGCGCGCACCTTGTCTAATTATGTAATCCCCGTTGTTGTAAAACGTCTGAATCAAGTCATCACAATTGTCAGAGAATCGCAATACGTAAAAATAAATCGTAAAAAAAACCGTGAAACCAAAAATTCACCTCTTCCAATACGTCAGAAATTTTGCTGAGGGTTTCTTCCGGAAGTTGTTTGAATATCGGCACGCTGTAAAAATTTTTAAACAATTTCAAAAATTGAAGGTGCGAAGATCCCACATTAAAATTCCTGGGTGTTTTTTCAATCAAAAATGGACAATCTTTAATTAATCGGAGTCAATATAGCGAGGGGAAATTTTGACGAGTACAAGGCCGCTGCATGAGTATGCTTACCTCTTCAAAAATTCCGTGTACGCGGTCTGTTTGTTTATTCCGGTTCGCATCATAATCGCCTGGAAGCATTTTCGTTCGATGGCCCATAATTTGCAATCTGTGGCGGCGGTAATTGTTGCCGTTCTTTCGCAATTGTACAAGATCGCGAGCTCCCCCAACACTTTTCCCGGAGATATCGTGCTGAGATATTTGTTTTCTTTCCACACATCCACTTTGCCTTCTGCAAAAAAGCAGAACGAACCACTTCTCATTACTCTGATTCAATGGCTATAAATCTTTTTTTGTTGGTTGCAATTTCAAGCTCATTACTCGCAAATTTTAGGGTTGCCATACGTCTTATCCGAACGAATGTCAATGTACTTTCTAAATCCAAGCTCGTAGCCAGGGAGGGGGCTCAGGGTGCTGAAGCCCCCTCTGAAATTCTGGAAAATTTTAAAAATCTAGAACATTGCAGAGAAGCATTTCAAGATTTTCAAAAGTTTAGAGAATTTCGAAAGTTTTCAGTATTTTGACGATTTTCAGAATTAAAAAAATTTTAGAAATTTCAGAGATACAATAAAGTTTAGAAAATCTGGAGAATTGAGGCAGTTTTCGGGATTCTTGAAATTTTCAAAATTATACGAATTTCTAAAATTTCGAAAAACTTTTGTTTATTTAGAACATTTTTCATATATTTCAAGATTTTCGACTATTTTGATGAATTTCAAAGTTCAGAGGATTTTGAAAATTTCAGAGATTTCAAACACTTATGAAAATTCTGAGAATTTAGGAAATTTTTATACTTGCCTAATAAAACTCTAATTTTTAAATTTGTTCAATTAATTTCGAGTGAAAAATCATCTTAGCCCCCCCCCCCCCCTCGAACGTAATTTCTTGTTACGTCCTTGTCTGAATCTGAATAAGTAAAATTTCTACTGACTCAATCAGTCAGAGAACGAAACGAGTGGAATTGACTGCGAAATCAGTGAAAAAACCCGAATCAATCAATGCATTTTTTGCTCTCAATTCTTTTTACTGATGATAATAGTTCGAACGAGTTTTACTGATTTTTTAACCTGTGAAAGCAGATTTAAAAATAAAGTTTCACTCGTGACTTCACTATTATATAATTTCATCCAAGAAAATAATTTACGAATCTGAATTATTCCCGACTGTCTCGAGTTTTCCGACCATTAGACACAGTGTAATGCGTTCTGAGCGAATTGCACCGCGGAAGAGAAAAAAACCGGAAGTCGTCGGTTCGCGGATTGTGCAATTGTTATCGCTGTGAAATCGAGGATATTGTGCCGAGCTCAAAGTTTCCCTGTAATAATCCGCGCTACCAATAACTCTGAAACGCAGGAAGTGCTTGAACGTAACGGCTGCATTTCTGCTCGCGGCGCGAAACACGTTTATTTAACGATTCTCGTCTTAGCTCAGAAATATTTTTTCAACATTTTTAAGAGACAATTCTTGGAAATGACGACTCGAATTCTGAATCTTCTGGGCTGGAATTGTTTTACAGTTATACAAATTTTATACTATTTTTTGATTTGAGTGTTTCGGGTGAGGAACTCAACATTTGGAAAATTTGGAAACCAAATTTTCAAACTTATATAATAATTATAGTTAAAGATTTTGGAATTTCGGGTCAGGATTCTGAAATTTCTGAAGTTTAGAATCTTCGAATTTGCACGTCAAAAATTCAAATTTGATCTTTTAGCATTTGCAAATGCGCTAATTCGAATTTTTTAATTCGTTTTCTCAATTATCTAATTTCCGCATTGGAATTTCAACGTTTTTTGATTTTGAGAATTTTCGAAACTTCGGGTTCAAAATGTCGAGTTTTTGAGATTTTTCTATTAGTGTATGAATTTTTTTCCAAATACAAAATTCGCAGTGATTCTCGAAACAAATGACTCATATTTTTGTCTTGATGAATTTAAAGACCTTTAACTGTTAAAAAATCGTCTCGCATTTACTTAATTTTGGACAAGTACTTTGTCAGTTGTCTTAAGTTCCAAGATTACAAGGCCGGATGTGTTGTAAATGCAAGAGATGCCCACAGCCAAGAAAAATGAACGTGGGCTAACACGCGCCTCCGGTTTGTTGTTAATTCGTTAAATATTTGTCCCGCCTTCTTTCATTTCTCCCTCTTAAGTAAAGAACCATGAGCTTTTTCCGAACAAGTTTCTTTCACTCGCGAAAAAATGCAAATAAGCAGTACAATTTAAAATAAGATTTTCGATATTTCCAAATTCTAGACACTTTCTGTTATTCTCAAAAATCATCGTACGATATAGATACTTTTATTAACTGTTTAAATATTCCGTATACTTCCCAACGTTTTTTTTTTTTTTTTTTTTATTTTAATTAAACTAAAATTACACTTTCCTGTGGCTGAAACTCACAAGAACCTAAACGATTAGCGTACGACGATCATATTTTCTATTTTTTATATTTTGAGAAAATAAAAATTTGCGTCTTTTTCGGAATTACCAAGATTTTTAAAATTTATAAAATTCTCAAAATTCCCTGAATTCTATAATTTTTAAAATTCTCCAAAATTTAAAAACCTCCGAAATTATTAGAATTTCCAAAATGGTCAGAATTCTCAAAGTTTTGGAAAGTATAGGAATTTCCATCATTTTAAAAAATATCGAATTTCAATTTTCCATAATTTTCAAAATTATAGAAAATTATCGATTTCTCCAAACATTATCACCAATTTTCGAAAATATTTCGAAAGATGCGTTGAGTTACGAAGTCCAAGTTAAGAACTGTATGTTAAAGGGTAGAAACCAAAAGCTGCTGACATTTCAGTAAAGCTCATTTTACTGTAAAAAAGTGAGTCGTCTCGGAAAATAAAAACCAAAACCCAAAAATGTGGACAGCTCGATAATGAAATCGGTACAAGTCGACACACAAAAAAACGCGGGTCTTGACTTTTACGTGCCAATTGCGTAAAGGTTCGCATTCTTTTTTTTCGAGCTACGGAACGAGAAAGTGGAGGGGAATTCCATGGTCGCGTATTGTCAGGCTTAGCTTAGCTTTCACTTCCTCGAGGATTGAGGGTACTCAATACTCATGCGCGCATTGCGAGCCACACAAAGCGCGAGAAAGAGACCTTTCGCCCGTGCGTTTTCGAATTCAATTGTTGCATTTTTGGCTTCACTGGCCTCTTGAAGTCCCACACAATGCGACGTTCACGTATTTTAGTTTCGAAAACAACATACGAATTTGAGATCATTACCATGTTCAATTCATTATTCTTTTTCTTTCGTTTATTATTTTTCTATTATCTAATTATTAGCAATTTTGTAGATTTGATGTATATTGAATGGGTATTGAATGTATGTTTCATGTTTCATCGGAGGTTCGTGTGAGAACGATATCTGAAAATATGGGCGCCGAATCTATGTGTCTCTGTGGTATATCTGTGTAATATTGACGGCTACTTCTGGCATTTCTGAATGGAATCGAGTGTAATCTAACGAATGTCTATGGATGTCTATGGCATTTCTATTTATAACTGTGAAAAATCGGAGTTTTATGTCAGAACGATATCTGAAAATATGGGCGCCATATCCATGGATCTCTGTGGGATATCTGTGTGATACTAACGCTCATTTCTGACATTTCTGAATGGAATCGGGTGTAATCTAACGAATGTCTATGGATGTCTACGGCATTTTTAGTGATATCTGTGAAGAATCGGAGTTTCATGCGGGAACGATATCTGAAAATATGGGCGCCATATCGATGGGTCGCTGTGGATTATCTGTGTGATATTAACGATTATTTCGGTTAGGTAAGGTTACCTCAACCTGACCCATTTCCTTCCCCCAAGAATCATCTCTGGATCTGCCACTGATAGAAATGACTAAAACGTGACAAATGATTCGTCCAAAAATGCTCGAAAGTAACTCGTATTTTATCCATATGTATGGCGATCTTGACTGTTTTGAAAAAACTTTCGGATACTTGTATACTATCGAAATGTAGGGACAGTAATTGTAGCTACGTGATAAACGTAGACGGAAGGGTTTTAAAAAATGTACTGTCATCGATTTCTCAAGCCGGAAATGGTATAAATACATTGCTGCATCCTGCAGCCTACGATGAAAAATTAAAGCTTTCGTTTTTGGGTGGATATGAAAGTTTAGTCAGAATCAGTGTCATTGTGGATTATAGTAATAATTTTGAAGGATCCTGAATTTTCACGAATCCCCAACGTTTTCAAAATCTCCAAAAAATTTGAGATGAACAATTTTCAAAAATTTTTTCGACACAAAGAAAATTATACAAAATGTTTTGAAACTGATGCAAACTCTATGAAATGATGCTGAAATTTTCAAAACTGGCCCATGATTTTGTAAATGTCCAAAAATGCTCAAAAACGCCGTGAAATCGTACTAGGCAATGGGACTTTCCATCGCTTAACGGTTTGATTTTTCAAAAATCTCTATGTCAAACGTTATCCAAAACATCACTTTCCTCACGTTCACTCCACAACGTTTACCGTAAGCTTTTACTTCGTTATAAATTTTTCACGCGTGTACGGTTTTACGATTTTCCAGCGTAACAAAAAAATTATTTGAACTTTTGCAACTGATTGCGAGTCGTAAATTAACCTCGAAACGGGGAACTTGTTTCGCAACTACAGTTAAGCGAGTCGACGGCGCCGAAAAAAAGGTTGTAAATAAATAATAAGCAGTAAAAAAAAGCGCGCTCAGGACGTCTCGGTAACAGGATACGTGTAGTCGCGTTGTTCGAATCTAGGACGAGAGGAGGATGCGTGAACCGGCGGCGGCAAATCCGCGAGAAATTGCAGAACGGGATACCGTGGATCTGATAAAGACAAGAGGCGCCGGTTCTTTTCCGGTTCTGGCCTCATATCGGTTGTTAAGTACCAGCGGGGGCGACGGTTTCGAAATTAAAATAAAAAAAAAAAAAAAAATTTTGCAACTCTTTGACTACACGGGGGGAGGGGGTTAAAAAAGGCTGAAAATTGCGTTACTACTTTATATAGACCCCTCACCCTTTTACCCACACCCGAAAAGAATATATTCCATATAATCAAGTTTGGAAAACTTTTTGTTAAATATAAATATATTTTTGTTAAATATAATATAAATATATGTTAAATATAAAGTATCGTAACGCTTTTCCATTGGCCGATGAACAGTGCAGACAAGCTTTGGAAAGTGCGCTGTCGGGATGTTAACGGGGTCGTTGTATGGTTACGCGATTTAATTGCGGCAAAAGAGGAGAGCAGAATTTCGAATCGGAATCCGTGGGGCGCGAAGTAATCGACGCTCCGTTGCTCGTGGCCTTCGGCAAGTATTATACAAGAATACGAGCTTTGTTACCGATCATATTTGCTTTGAAAATCAAGCCTGTCCATTGTCAAAGGGAAGGCAACCGATTCTCGATTTATAATTGACAATGGAAGTACAAATCTATAATCTGGACATGTGAAACGGGAAATCGTATTGAAGTATTTTAAAAGGAAAATTTGCCGCATTTTTTGTTGGTTTCGTCAAATTTTGGATAATATTCGACTAATCTTCAGTGATTCCGAAAAATCATGGATGAAAATTCTGGGCAGTTCATTCTGAACATATTTTAATGGATATTCTTGAAATTTGTGTAAATTTTTAGGAACTCGCCGAATTTCAGATGTTTTTAGATTTTTGAAAATTCTAGGTACGTTTGAAAATATTGAAAAATTTTTTTTGAAAATTGGTCGCAATTGTGGAATTCACAAAGATTTACGAACATTATTAAAAACTTGGAATTCGTACAAAAATGTTATCGCCGAGAGTGTTTTAGAATTTCTGAATTTTAGAGTTTCTGAAGCGAATTTGAAGGTTTTGGCTTTTTTGGAAAAAAATTTGGAGCGCATTGTATAATTCTGACAGATTATTATACGAAGAATATCAGAAAGAATTCATTTTCGATTAATTTCCTGATGTTTTGATTCTGCAAAGGTGATCAAGCCAAAGTCGTGATTGATATGTTTTCACAGCAAGACTCTTATCCGATGCAAAACATCGCTGGCAAATATTTAGTTTTCCGGCATTCGCGGCGTCGCGGACATATTTTGAGAACAACGTCGTGACGATTTTCGACGCGAAGTCGAAAACTAAAATAGTATTTTCAATATTTCTTATCAAATATTCAACTCGAATACAGTCCGCCAGAAAATACATGAAAAGTTTTCGATTTTTTTTTAACTCGGAGTGAAAAAAACTTTCTTGCATGATTTTGATTACGAAATATTTCAACTTACGAAGTTTTTCGCAATCAAAATAACTCAGCAAAATTTTTTTCGCTCCGCGTCATCACAAAAAAATACCGGAAGTTTCAAAAGTATTTTTTAGGCAGAGTGGTTCATTTGAATTTCGAGAAATTTTCCAATGATCGCATCTTTTGTAAAATTAATTAACTACCAAAGAAATTAGTTTATCTGTTACATTTCACTGTCAGGCGAGTTTGAACAATAAACCAAAAAAACTAAAATAGAGAACTGTTTTTTCATCGCTCGATGCTCCCGTTTCGAAATGCGTTTTTTCCAATGAACCTCAAGGGCTCGTCTCTGTAACCCAGATGCTAAAGTGTAAAATTTCTCGAAACCCTAGAAGAATCCGGCTGTCATAAAAATGCTCTCAGGCGACCGTGGCCGAGCAGGTGTTGCGAAAACTCTCGATTCTTTCACGTCACGGCCTCGGGAATCATAATCGCTCGGTTATTTTCTCGCAGATAAAAGATAATCAAGACCACGCACAATTACATAAGTTGAACGTCCAGATTCTGAACCGTGTTTCAATTTGTGCCCACTTGCACGAATACCAAAATTTTTCGGGAAAAAATGAGTGGACCCTTTTTCAACATATTTTCTAACATTTTCATTATCTTGGACATTGGAAGCCTTTTCGAAATTTCGGATAAATTTTACAGACAGTTGAATAAATTTAACCAAACTTCCGAATCATTCATTGCGAGTTGTTGATTTGACTGAGAAAAAGTTATTGAAATTGCTATTCATTTTTTGAGATCTGATTAATTTTTGAACTATTATCTGAATTTTTCAAACAACTCAAAAATTCGTGGAAATCACGTTATATGCCCAGTTTTTAAATTCATTTTATGCTTTTCATAATCTGATTCTCGTGAAATGAATTGAATTTATAGCGCCGAAAAATCTGATGGAGGAGCCGAAAAATCACGCGACGAAATCGACTCCTACGCTAATCGGATGACATTAATTTCACTCGGTTATACTCAAATTACACGGCATTGGCGACGCAGAGAAAGTTAATTTCCTTGATAAATGATGTAGATTGATGTCACTCTTACCACGTAAATATTAATCCAATATTACAAAAAAAAAAAAATTACTCAAAACTCAAATATCGCGATTTCTGTATTGATATGCATTTTCAAGCTCTCATTGAAAAAATCAAAGTCCGAAATCAGACCCTGGATGTCAAGGACGTAGCCAGAAATTTCGTTCGGGAGGAGCTGAGGTGATTTTTTCGCGAAATTAATTCAACTTATTCAAAAAGTAAAATGTTATTAGAAATTATAAAAATTTCCTAAATCCCCAGAGTTTTCAATACTTTTTTATATCTCTGAAATTTCCAAAATGTTTGAAATGCTTAAAATTGTGAAAATTCTCTGGACTTTTGAAATTCTCGAAATACTCCAAACTTTGAAGATTTCCGAAATTGTTGAAAATCTTGAAATGTTCGAAATATTCAAAATTATTAAGTTTCTCAAAGTTTCAGAACTTCGTTGAATTTTCGGAATTTCAATAATTATGGAAGTATTTTTATTTTTCAGAATTTTCATAAATTTTGCAAATCTCTGAAATTTCTGGAATTTTCAAATCCTGAAAAGTCCGAAAAATCCTAAGAGTTCAAAAAATTTCAAAATCCCCTCAACTTTCGAATTTATCAAAATAATCGAAAATCTTGAAATATATTAAAAATGTTCCAGCTAAACACAAGTTTTTCGAAATTTTAGAAATTCGTATAATTTTGAAAATTTCAAGAATTCCGAAAACTGCCTTAATTCTCAAGATTTTCGAAACTTTGTTGTATCTCTGAAATTTCTAAAAATTTTACAATTTTAAGACTTATGAAAACTACTTTAATTCTCAAGATTTTCGAAACTTTTTAATCGCTAAAATATCTGAAAATTTTTGGAATTCTGAAAATTTTCAAAATACCAAAAACTTTCGAAATTCTCTCAATTAATGAAAATCTCGAAATGTTCCAAATTATCAAGTTCCTCGAAATGTGAAAAATTCGTAAAATTTTCATAATATCAAGAATTATAAAAATATTTTAAATTTTCAGAATTTTCGAAACTTTTGAAATTCTCGAACTTTTCAAAATTCCAATAACTTCCAAAATCCTCAAAATACTTCAAACTTCAAAAACTCTCAAAATTTTTAAAAATCTTGCAATGTCAAAAATATTCTAAATTATTAAGTTTCTCGAACTGTCAGAAATACGTAAAATTCTCGTAATTTCAAGAATGATGAAAATATTGTGAATTTCCAGAAATTTCAAAACTTTTTTAGAACACCGAAATTTTCAAAATTGTAGAAATTCTAAATATTTTCAAACTTCTGAAAACTTGTAAAACCATCAAAATCCTCCAAACTCTGCAAATTCCCGAAATTGTTAAAATCTTGAAATGTTGAACATGTTAAAAATTATGAAGTTCCTCGAAAACTTTGACACTTGTGAAAAGCAGTATTGTTTTACTATTTTTTTCGAAATATACTTTTTTGCATCGTGCTCAATTTTTCAAATTTCCTAGAAATTCGGAGAGTGCCTCAACCCCCCCAGCCCCCTCCCTAGCTACGTGCTTGCTGGGTGTCCTGATACTTGACCCTAAGGAAACCTGGTAACACTACACCTGGAACGCGTTTTCCCTCCCCAAAAGTGTACCTTGGCGTCGTCGCCTAGCGCAACCGGTGGGCGCCCCGGTGCGCCTCCTCCGGGCGTAGGTGTGCACGGGCACGATAAGCCGGGGTCTGGGTATCAGGAAGCCACTCTGGCTCCCCGCGGACCGGTTCCCTCCGTCCTCGGAGGACGACCCGCTGCTCCCGTCCTCGCTCGCGCTGCTCGACCTCCTCGAGCTACCCTCGCACTCCTGCCCCTGCCGACGGCGACGACGTTCCGCGACTTCCTCGTTTCCCCCAGGCTCTTTCGCGGACCCGGCCGCCGAGCCCGTCCAATTCACGTCGCACTCGCGCCAACTCGCCTCGTAGAGGAGCTCCATGGCACGACCCCGGGTCGCTTCCGGCTCCAACAACAGTTCCGGGTCCTCCAGGACCGCGCGCCCCGGATAACTCCGCACTTTCATCCTCCCCGGGACCCCCCCTCGACCCCCAAGGCCGCACTTTCACGGCTGATCTTTCGTCTCGCGAGCTACTTCCGCATTATCACTCCTGGGCATAAAAAGCCTCGACAGGTTTGCCAGACAAAGGATCACTGTTGGGAATCTTATTTCAAGGCGATGCAAGAAGTGGATTTTTATGTTCTTAATTGATGTGGCCAGTGGCGGGTTCAGGGGGTTTTTCCGGGATGGAGTCGATGATAATGAAGTCATTGACATTTTTGAATATTTTCGGGAAATATAGGTTCATTTTCTGAAACCGATGGCAATTTTGCAGGAATTTTCCATCAGAAAGTAGTTGGTTAATTATTTTTTCACTTTTTTGAAAACGAGGGCAATTTTTCAATCTTGAGGTGATTTGTAGATTTTTTTCGAAATTTTGGAGGAAACCTTGGTAAATAATAAAGAGTGTTTGAGAAGGATTTTGAGGGAAACTTTTCTGCATTACTTACCAAATTTATAAATCTTTTAACTTTTAACATTTCAATTTATTTTCCGAATTTTTGAATAGAAATCAGAGAAATTTCGCGATGGTGTTTTTGAATCGAAAGTTTTCAAGTTTGGCTCTTCGAACACTTCAATTTTTAAAGGTTTCAACGTTAAAAGATTCACGTACACGAATTTATTGAAAAATAAGTTGATTACAAAAAGTCATGAACATTTAATTTTGGGAACATTAAAATTTACGTAATGAAAATTCGTAAAATCACAAAATGAAGTTATAAGTGCTCTCAAAAAGCATAGCTGAATTCGACATTGTCAATTAATGATTCGGAACAATTAAACTTTAGCTTAATTATTCTGTAATTAACACAATTTAATTACACTATTTTAATGTCTTTGGTTGTGTAATGCAAAAAATTACTCATTTCCTCCCCCCCCCCCCCCCCCCCCTTAACCAAACATACAATCTATATTTGGTTGCCTTGAATAAAGAGCCCAATCCTTGTTTGGTTCATTATGATGATTATATTTATATGGTTGAATTATATACCATATTATATCGCAGGCAATGGTCGAATTTAAAAGCAGTAACTGTTTATCTCTCGAATATTGGATTCACTTGAATTCGTTCGAATTATGCAGTTTTTACTTTATGAAATTCATAACTTTTTTACTCCATATATAAGTTTTAAACCCATCTCAAAAAAACCTCCACTCCTTACAGTGCTTTGAACACACGGAGAAAATTTTTGTCATATTCAACAAAAAGTTAGGTACAAAAATTTTCAAGAATATGTTCTATTTTTGTGTGAACTCTTGAAAATAAGTTCGAACAGAATATTTCGTAAAAATTAAAAAATGATGATTTTGTTAAATCAACGAAATTTTCATCCAAGTAAAGGATTTATCTGTGCAGACAGAACCGAATCTCAACAGATTCCCAGACAAAGGCTTAAACGCCTAGGATGAAATCCTGTTGATTTTATGGAAATATTACGTTGTATTCACGACGAAAAAATTTTCAACTTGTTTCATCATTATTATCATAGAATTAAAAATTGCCTACTTCTTTTAAAAATACAATTTATTTTAGTGTCAACTCAACAGTCATTGACCTAAAACTTCAGTTCGAATCATTATTTTTACCTCGTCAAATTATTGCTAAATTATCATTAATTTTTCAATCAATAATAATTATTCATAAAACCAACAAAAAATACTTTTGTTGAATTAAACAAAACTCTTTCTCTGTGCGTGCATCTCTACAGTTTTTCCTTACACGTATTGCAGTTTTTTGGCACTGATAGATCCAAAATAGTGTTTTTTGAAGACCAAAAAAATGTACCCACTTTTTCGAAAAAATATCCGCAGTTCTTCAATGTTTCAATTATATCCACTGAAAAATAGTGCACTGGAAATATCACTTCTGCTGTATTCCAACAAAATTCTCTGTTTGTCAAATGTCACACGTCACAATATATCGATACGCACGTGCTTTTTCGAGCATCGAATAAGCGACAGTTTTTTCGAAGGATAACTTGGGAAAAATGGGTATTTTTGGGCAATGGGCGAGTGCATAAAAGGCCCATTGCCGAAGAACAGAATGACAACGCTCCTATAACTGGCGGTAAACTAAACTTACTGAACTGGCGAAAAGCACGTTCCAGCGGGCACGAGAGGACGGATCCCTCTCCAACGGATCAAGAACTGCCGGTGGGGATCGGCAGCCAGAGAAAGGACAGTGTTTCTCATTCGGCGCCGTTCTCGTTTTTCATAATTAATAATAAATTAATAATAATCTAATATTGTAAGGGTTACCAAATTCCCTGATTCGGGAGGTCATGTCCTGATTTTCGGATTCGTCAGGGTTAAATTTTACAAAAAGTATGGTTCTAAGTGATTTCTGAATTATGCAAAATTCGCAATAATTTCCTGCGAGCTTAAAAATTACCGTAAATTTTGATCGACTACGTTTTTTTCGACGATATCCCCCCCCCCCCCTTGTAAATTTTTCTTAATTTTCATATAACATGGTTGTCTCATTTTTGATAATAAATAATAACGTAATATTATTTATATTTTTTTATTAATAATGTATCGGTTACTAAATTTTCTGATTTGGGAGGAAATGTCTTGATTTTCGGACCTGTTGGGCTTCATTTCGAAAATAAGTGTGATTCTAAGTGATTTTCGTTTCGGAAATTCATTGTCAAATTGCGAATTCAAATTATGAATTCTCTCAACTCTTGAAATTTCTTGTCACTAATTATGTACCTTTTATACATTACCCATCCACTCTATACGACTGATATTTTTTTCTTCAACAAAATTCTGCTTTATGATAATGGGAGGGGCTCCGCCCCCAGACCCCTGACGGAGGGCTTCACTCCTAAAACCTTGACGGTGGGCTTCGCCCTCATACCCCTGACGAGGGGCTTCGCCCTCAGACCTTCTCATTCAGTAGCAAATAATTTTTACTTCAGCTTTAAATTTTCGGGTTAATAACAACGTCGGGCTCAATTTAGAAAATACGTGTGATTCTAAGTGATTTCTGAATTTTGGAATTTTGGAAATTCATTGTCAATTTACGAATTCAAATTATTTATTCTTTCAACTCTTGAAATTTCTTGTCAAGAATTATGTAGTTTATAGACTGGTTTATAAATCCGCAATAATTTTCCGCGAGCTTATCAATTACGGAAAATAATTGTCTTCGTTTTTTACGAAAATATTCCCTCTCCCACCCAAAATCGCAATTTCTAGAGCAGGATTTCTCCACTTCCCATCTCAAATTGTTTCAATTTTCCTCAAATCTGTTCCAAAAGCAAAGGTGAATTTTTTTCACCGATCGAACACCAATTATATACACAATCTGGGAGTATGACTGCAATAAATTTCATTTTTATAAGAATTTCCAACATCTTATACGATATAATTTCTCATAAAATTCAATTTTATTATGAGGTCGAGCTTTTAAAAATTTTATTACATTCACTATTCTTATAAGGTTGATCTTATCAAAAAACTATAAAAAAAAAAAATTCCCGTAAGGTAGTATTTTTTCTGAAGAATTTTTTCCTATATGATAATAAGGTTTTCAAAAGGTCGACCTCATAAGAATTAAGAATTTTTTAAGATTCACATAAGGTCAAATTTATGAGAAACTTAAAAATCTATAAGATTTTTAAAATTATTATCAGAATCAAATTTATTACATTGAGAATTTCGTCAGGTTATCCATCAATTTCAACCAACTTTTCTGTCATCAATACAAAAAAAAAAATAACTTGTCTCAAATCACGAAATTTTCCAAAAATAACCATCGTAACATCAACGAATAAAAATCTCCCAGATAACGCGATATTGTGGTTCAGATTCAACCTTGACCCAAACATCTCCCTACATAACATTCTTCGTAAAACCAACTCCATGTTAAACATATAAATGGTCATAATCAGAGCACACATTGTATGAGATAAATTAAAAAAATAAACTCGGTCACTCGCAATATGTCTCAACTGCAAAAATATATAGCAATATTTCATTTCACGAAATCTCACGATAAAGAAATTTTCAATTTTTTTTTTTCGGAATCACGCAAAAACTGACTCGGAAAAAAGAAACTTTTTTATCGTACCTTTGTCGATCGAAATTAATCGAGCATTAGAAAATTGATGATTGGATTGTTGTTTTTTGCTATTTTGCAGAGAGAATTGGACTTGACCGAGATTAAAAAGTGAAAAAAACATTTTGTTGGACTAACCTTCCAAGACGTACATGATGGATCCAGGATCGCCTTCCCGTATGATGCAAGCTTTGGCGGGGAAACTGACGAGGTTCATGACGTCGACAATTTCCTTGATCTGCGCTTGATCCAGCTTCTTGAGGAAGTCATTGTCCAAAATCGCGGTCTTGATAAGAGCTTTTGACCTTTAACAGACAAAAAATACAAAATTTGAACAAATTTTTATCTTACGCGGAGAAAATTGGATGGACGTGACATCCTCGAGTGTGGATATAGCGATCTTAGATCGAATTTGTCAAAATTCCACTATTTTAGATAGTAACGACAAATTTCATTACCAAAATAGTACAAATTGTAAATATTCCAAAAAATTCATACATGCTTCATGGATTTTTGTAAAAATCAAAATAACCATAATTAATATAGTTCAACTATTAACGTAGTTAAAAACAACCAATGACGTCAAAAATTACTGATTAGAATTAGTAGTCTCTCTCTATTTGAGAATCGTAGAAAAATGACTGAACAATTGGTGATTCTCCAATATATTACATATTAGAATAATTAATAATTCACTGGAAGGTTAATATACTATTTGAAAAGGTAAGCTGTTTTTAATATTCAAATTCGTAGTTTTCTACTATTTCATGGTAACCGGATTTTTGCTAAATGGATGAGTAAAAAACTACTAGTGAATAGTAGAATTCTAATACTTCGCTCTGAGAGAGAGGATTCTTATTTAATGGATAATTTTGGCACCCTCTCTTATAAAGATGTGACATCTACGTTACTTGGTCATCGTGACTTTTATGACTTGATCATTTTTAAATGATTACCTTGAAATGGACACCACATCCATGAATATACTGGTTGATACTCGAATTTAATTGTAGCTTCAGTACACTTTTCAGACACTGTATGAATTTCAAATGGACACCACCTACATCAATACTGGTTGCTGCGGAAGTTCGAATTGGCAATAGGAGATTTTGGAAATTTTCACTCATTACTGACAACTTTAACGAATTTTTTTTTCAATCACTTGAAAATTTCAAGTGATTGGAAAATCCCGGATTTTTACGGATTTTCCAAATGTTTGAAAAATCACGAAAACGCATGGAAAATTTGTTAAAAAACAATGTCCTTGTTCCAAATTTCACATTTTATGTCTTAACACTTTCAGTTGTAGAGCGTTGTTAAAAACCTATGTAAAAAACTGCTACTTGTATTTTCACGGTTCCGTAATGGGTCAATAGAAAGCCAGTGGTGCTTGAATTGATGTATAAGTCCTATATCCAACGAAAAGAACTGAGAAGAAATCATGTCAATAATATTCAAGAGTTATGACGCAAAAGCAAGCACGTAGCCAGGGAGGGGGCTTGTGGGGCTGCAGCCCCCTCCGAAATTCGAGAAAATTTCAAAAATCTAGCACATTGCAGAAAAGTATATTTTGAAAAAAAAAATAGTAAAACAGTACTGATTTTCACAAGTGTCAAAGTTTTCGAGAAAATAGATAATTTTGAACATTTTCAGCATTTCAAGATTATCCAAAATTTTGGGAATTTTCAGAGTTTGGAGCCTTTCGAGAATTTTGCAAGTTTTTAGAAGTTTGAAAATGTACAGAATTTCAAAATTTTTGAAAATGTCGAAGTTGTAAAAGAGTTTCGAAAATTCTAAAAATTCGAAATATTTTCATAATTCTTGGAATTACGAAAATTTTACGAATTCCTAATATATCGGCAAACTTAACAATTTGGAATATTTTTCACATTTCAAGATTGTTAATTATTTTGGGAATTTTCGGAGTTTGAAGTATTTCGAGGATTTTGGAAGGTATTGGAATTTTGAGAATTTCAAGAATGTTGAGCATTGGGTAAATTTCAAAGGTTTGTAAATTGTTCCACAAATTCTGGACATTTGCAATATTTTCATAATTATTGAAATTACGAAAATTTTACGAATTCTTCACATTTCGAAAAACTTGATAATTTGTAACATTTCAAGATTTTCAACAATTTAGAGGATTTCAAAAGTTTAGTATTTTGAAGATTTTAAGAATTGAAAATTTTACAGAAATCTCAGAGATTCAATATAGTTTCGAAAATCTTGAGAATTGAGGCAGTTTTCGGAAATCTTGAAATTTTCAAAATTATACGAATTTCGAAAATTTCGAAAAAATTTCGTATAGTTGGAACATTTTTCATATATTTTAAGATTTTCGGCTATTTTAATGAATTTCAAAGTTCAGAGGATTTTGAAAATTTCAGATATTTCAAACACTTATGAAAATTCTAAGAATTTAGAAAATTTTTATAATTTATAATAAAACTCTACTTTTCGAATTTGTTCAATTAATTTCGAGTTAAAATCACCTTAGCCCCCCCGAGCGAAATTTCTGGTTACGTCCTTGCGTAGAAGCGTTAAAAAAAAGATATAAGTATTCAAAAAAAATGTTTCTGTCAACTATCTATAATTCCCTTATGGTTAAAAAAACACTTCAGCTAATTATATTTCTCATATCTCTCAATTTTACTCCATTAATTCGTATAAAAACGGCCTGAAAAGTATTCGCACTGACAAGACAATATCAGTAAATTCGATTAAATCTCAAAGCCTGCATCCATTCACTTCTTTTCACGCCAAAATTACGATATAATTTTCTCCAAACTACCAAATACCCTAGTTATCACTATTAAACCACAAAAACCCACAAGAATATAATCATTCTCCCTCAAGCTCATTTCTCAATGCAGGACCTCGAAACAACGATACCTGTAGGATTTGCTGAACTTGGGTATAGGCGTGGCGTCATGTTTAAGTGGTTCCGCGGAAATACCCTGTCTTTTCCACCTCTGAACAGGAGCCATAGGATCCATGTTTATACTCAGGTCAACAACCTTGCGGTACTTGTCTATTTCGTTTCGTAAGTGACGGATCATCCCCTCATTTTCCGCTACGAGATTTTCCAGGGCTTCGATGACCTCGTCTCTTCGCCTCAATTCCACCGTTCTCTCGTACAAAAGTCTCCTCAAATCGAACACCGATTCCATTTTTCTACCGAACGTCGAGTTCACATCGCGAATCCCCAAACACTTCTAACGTTACGTAAGTTTCGCAAATCTTTTTCCTCCGCATTATCTCGCCTCCAGCTAATCAACGATTTTGAATTACGACTAAGAAAATTCGTATTTTCGAATGCTGAAATTTTCCGGTTTTAACAAGGAGATTCGTATTCACGCTCGAAACTCTTCGACTCCGGTTTCCTTTTGTGAGACACGAGCATTTCTGCGAGTTCCACTACACTTTGAATTTTGGGTTTTCACTTTCTTTTTTGTTTTATCGCCAAAAATATGAACATCCATGATACTGTCGTTGTTTTTTAACGGGAAAAAAGGGGTTTAGAGAGAAATGACAGCAATTTACGAATTGGAGGAGTAAAATTGTCCACCGCGTCGCGATAATGACGAGCTGCGACTGAACCGCCGGCGCAAAAAAAGTTCATCACATGACCAGGAATGTACATGGGTGATGATAAACGTCAGATAGATGAGAAATCCCAGTTATTTTGCGCTTATCGATGCGATATGTTTAATTATAAACATGATGCTCGATCGCCGAATTTTTTTATAGTATCGCGGTTTTGCAGTACCGATGCAACCGTGAGTGAGTAGATCGAATTAAATCGGATGAGGGTTGAATTGGATCCAAAGTGATTCTTTTCGGACGTGCGAGTGCAGTTTCTCGAAATATTAAAGTTTGAATGATTTTGATGTTGAATTTCCTGAAACGCCCGGAAGTTGAGGAAAAAAGTGTAGACATTTTTTATCTACATTGAAAACGAATCTTGAAATGAACAATATTGAGAATTTGGAGCGAAGATAAGAATTATTTGCCCTAGCCAGTCGAGGGCGAAGTTTTGGCGACGTTTTCTCGTCGCTCTTTTTTGAGCGACGAAAAATTTGTCAAATAAATCCACATTTTCAATTTTTCAAAAACTTTCAAACTTTCCAAATGTTTTGTAAAACTCAAATTTTTCGAGGAACTCAAAATATTCAGAATTTTCAAACAATTGCGAACTCAGTGAATTCCAAAAAATTTAGAATTCATGTAATTTTCTAAGAATTAAAAATTTTCGAATGTTTCAAAAAAATTACAATTTGGAAATTGGAATATAAACATAAAATTTGAAAATCTTCCAAAATATTTAGGATTTTATTTATATTTTTAAAAGGACATAAAATTTTACAGATTTCCGGAAAACTTGAATTTTTTAAGAAACTAATAGGGGTACCGGTTAATTCGTGCGGTTTTCTAACAGATGGCGTAACTTGATATTTATTCCAGTGATTCACCTTTCCAAATATGTGTTGGAAAGCTACTGTCATATAGTTTCAGAATCAATATGTGTCATTTAGCTGAAGCGTAAACAACAATACTTTTTCTTACTCTGAAAATGTCGAATTTTATGCCGAATAAAGTGTTTTTGCGGGGAGTACTTCTTCATTACTTCAATATGAAGAAAAAGGCGGCCGAAAGTCATCGTATTTTGGTGGAAGTGTATGGTGTGCATGCTCTAGCTGAGCGTACGTGCCAGAAGTGGTTTGCACGGTTTAAAAGTGGCAATTTT
>JAPYZK010000333.1:0-29448 GCA_030522785.1 Platygaster equestris
GGCGACGTTTCAGGTCCGTCACAGACTTTGTTGCGGGTAAAATATCGTACATTACTCGTAGTGCAAGGTGTGCCACTACGGGAGAATTCCTTTGCAATAGTCGTCTCCGAACTTGCGGCCTTCGACCGCAAGATTCTCCGACTCGTATTGCAAAGAAATTATCCCGTAATGGCACCTCTTACACTACTAGTAATGTAATATACTGTTACCATTTGCTTCTGAATTTCCCGCAATGCAATAACTAGTACAAAAATTTTGTGTTCAACTAAATTATAATATAAACGGTTTTTAATAATATTTTGACACACCAAAGTTGTACAATTTCGACTAAACTTGAGTGTCATACCTTATTCTCGAAAATCTAAATCAAAAATTAGCAATAATGTACATAAAACAAAAAAATGTACCATTTAAAACGATCATGTAATTCATTATTAGACTGGTGTTTGTCAAGATAGTAAAAAACAATAACATGATATATTAATATTTACACAAATGTTATATACATGGTAGAATAAATTATAAATTGTTAAAAAAACGCGAAATAAATTGGTATTTTTAACATTACGACCATGTGCATTTTATTTGTTGTTATCAAAAATAGGAATAAAGAGGCTACAGGTACATTTTCCTGGCTTGTTATGTAATTATTACCTGTAACGTGTAAATTCCACTGCTTTATTCGTCCTCACACGATTCGATTTATATAAAATATCACGAGCATTTGGGTCCAATTCAAACCAGCAGCGAGGGCAATTATGTACAGTACCAGTACGACGGGAAGCGCAGAAAGTATCACATGGGTTTTACGAAGTACATCTACATCTGTGAAATAATTTATGATTTATAAACACTGTCAATCAAATTGGTCAAGTTTATGTTTTTGAAATTGAATTCGTGCAAAATTAGTGAGTCTTCTCAATTTCGACACTAAAAATAATTCGTACTAATCAAGTTGACCGAACATTTTTTTTAATGATTTAAATATTCAAAAATTATTAAATTTCATTTGAATTCGAAAAATTTTAATTTTCAAAATTTGAATGTTCCAAAAAATATTACAATTTATTTATATCCAAGTTTTTTTTATTAACAATTATACGTTCAAATTAAAATTATAACTGTTAAACTCACTAGCATATCCTAAGAAGGTGATATAAATGTAATAGCCCGCAGCAATGAACCAGAATGTATTGCCCACGAACCGGGACAAAAAAGAGTTGTGACTTATCAAAACTGAAAAAATAATGTACAGAATCATCAATTTCTTTCAAAAATTCATGAGCTTGACATTTTTTGACATAATTTCCAAGAATCATTGGTGTAACTAAAAATTCCCCAATTTCTCTGTAGAAAAACTGGAAAACGATAAATTACCAGGAAATATTAAAATCTCTAGAATAATCAGAAAATGGAAAAATGATGTAAATTTAAGAATCCCAAGTTGAAAAGATTTTTTTGAGAACGTTAAAGAATTCTGAACAGACATTTTTGAGAACGTTGAAGAATCTTGATTGAAGTATTTCGAAGTTTTGCAGCGTAGAAGAAGGTGCGAAATTCTCGAACTTATAGATTTTAAAATCTTGAAGAATTTGGATGAAGTTTGAAATGCTTAAATTGTGATGTTTTGGAATTCTTGAAGCTTTGGAAATCTGAGACATTTATAATTTTGAAATTCCAAAGTATAATACAAAGATCTGAAGATACGGAAGTTTCGAAAATTTTGAAACTTTGAAATTATGTCATAAAAAATATCCGGCGTACCGCCGCCAGTGTCATCAAAATTAATTATTTCTACATTTTGCAAACATACTTACTACTATAGAAAAATAGTTGAACAAAATGAAGTATGACGAGCGAAGGAAAAAAAGCATTCAAATGAATGTCAAAAGCATAACCCCATTCGACATCTTGTGTTTGGTCTATTCTCATGTATTTATTCGTAACGATCCTGTAAAAGAAAAAAAAAACATTACATGAATATTGAATTAATTAGTTAAAAATTTTCCAAATATGTTAGCATATCATTGATAAATTCTCATCATTGCGAATGCCAGTTTAAATCAAAGTAAAAGTAGTTCCATAAATTTTTAGTGTCGCTGAAATCGAAATATTAAAATTCGTGTCCAAATTGGAAAACATTTTCTTCAAATTTTTACGTATTATAGAACAAAAATGTTTACCAAAAAATCGTTGCGACGACAATGCCCACGCCAATGCAATCGACAAAGGTGACGTAGAGGAGAAATTTTAAAAATTGGAAAAAACTCAATCTCAGAACCAAAGCGAAAACTACAGACGATACAAAAAGCCAACTTGTCAACAGAACCAAAAAAGCTGGATCGTCCCTGGCAAATTGTGATTTGGTTTCTGAAATAAAAGAGAATATTCGTCACAAACGAGTTTTTTGAAAGTTCCAAGCATTTTTTAAGATCCACCTAATTGATTAAAAACAACAGAATAAAAGCTTCAAGTGAAAATTGATTTAATTACTCATATAACTGAAATTCTTAGAATAAATAAACAAATAAGTAAGGCATTTTATTAGTCACAAAAAACTCCAAAAAATTTTGTCAACAATTTTTATTTACATGAGTCTTGAAAAATTTCTCCCAAATATAAAAAATCTAAAATTGATTGAAAATGATTAATCATTTTCTTCCATTGTGAAAAGCTTCATAAATTAAAAACTATCATTTGGATTAAATTCTAAAATTGATTATTTACTGTATGAATTCAATTAAATTTGAAAGCAGCAAAATTACATGATTTTTTCAGAATAATGGATTAAAATAAAAAATGTCCAACAGCCAAATGAAAGTTGACAAAATCAGTATACAGATAAGTTTTTTGTTTAATATTTTTGAGTTTACATATAATTATCAAAATAATTGCCTTAATACTTCAAAATGCATATAAATTTAATAAAATAATTAATTTCGAAATTCTTACGTTTTCGATTTTGAAAGTTCCTATAAACTTTCTGTGGCGCTGTGAACAAGTAAACCATTTGCCACAATGCAAATTCAAAATCCATTTGTTCGAATTTCAGCAACTTCCTCAAATATTTGTAACATTTTGTTGGTGCGCCGAAACAGTCCTGCCTGTGACAAAAAAGATATTACATAAATTATGAGTAATGAAAGAGCTGTAGAGTAAGATTAAAATAATTTGAATGCAAATTATTGTGCAGACCAACTTTTTTCTTCACTTTTGAGAAAGACATAAAATTTGATGAAGTTTCCAGAATTTCCAGAACTGTCATTTATGATGCTGGACAAATTGTAAAAAATGTATAAATTCAAAAGAATTTGTTTAAAAACTTAGAAATTTTTCAAATTTTGACAACTTTCAACACCGAACCTCCACAACCCTGACAAAGAGGATGCAACTTTCAAAGGTTGCAGTTGGGTCGCAGATTTTTTAAAGATGAAAATAGGTTTTCTCAGCAATTATACGCAAAAAATAACATACACTGTCGGTTTTTCGTTATTCTAAGTTGAATCTTAACAAAAAAATTAAAGAATTCCGCTTTTAATTGTCGTTTTTGATAATTAATTGCCGATATTAATTATGTCACAATTTGAATAGTAAAAAAGTTGGTATATCATTCAATAGCTAAAAATCATCATATTATTATGTATTGTATCTTATTATTAATATATAACATTTTTTATGGTTTGTTTACATTTTCGATACTTAATAAATTGTCAACAAAAGTGACAATTTTTTAAGTATCAAAAATGGAAATAAAACATTATATAGATGTTATGTATTATGAATAAGTAACTGTGAGTTACGTTATAACAGTTTTTAATGATTAAATCATAAATTAACAACTAAATTATAAAATAATGTCATAATCGATAAACACTATTAAATTCCCAAAATGACTATTTGAACTGAATTTGATAGTTTTTTCAATCAAATATCACCTGAAATTATATAAAATAATAAAAATCAGTAACTGATAACACAAAAAGGCCGCAAATTTTTTATACTTGAGAAATTTGCAACCCGACAACTTTTGAAGGTTGTCCTTGGGTTGCATCTACTTTGTCAGGGAATTTAAACCATTTAAAGAGTCGAATTTAAAGATTTTTTGGTTTCATGCCAAAAATTATATTCAATTATTAAAAATCACTGAATATTCAAAAACTATACAATTACAGTTGAAAAAAGATGAACTAGACAGTAATGAAATATATACAATAATATAATAATAGTATGAATATTTTTCATAATGAATGCACAAAAAAACAAAAAATTTGATCAAATTCCCAGAAATGACAGCTTCCCAATATTTGACGTAATCGTCAAGAATTGAAAAAAAGCATCTCTCTTTCACAGAACTTGAATTTCACAGTTTTTTTTAAAAAGTGGACCTGAATAATTTAAATTTTTTTATTCTGCAAAATTATAAGTCACCTATAAGTGACAGGCATCGGCAGCGACGAAGTGCTCGATCTCATCGACATTGACATCGGAGAAGCGCAACGGCTAGTTGGCGGCGAAGTCGGGTACTTCATTTTTTTTATCCCACCCTCGATTTCCCTAAAAACGGTTAATTTATCAAGTTATTACTACTCATCATCTATTTATGCACGTAAAAAATGACGACGTGACAAAGTACAAACGGAGAACATTCGAAAATAAACATCACGACATAACTCGGATATATGCGATATTCACACGGAAAATGCATGATTATAATACGATAAAAAGGAATGGTCAATTTACCATACAATTTGCACAAGAAAAATCGGGTCAGATTTTTGTATTTCAATACGAGTTAACTTTTTCGCATTATTGACAACTATCGCAGGTTAGGTTAGGTTATCGAAAACATTGGAACATTGAGAAAATATACAATCGATAACGAACGATATATATCGAGCTGGCCATATAGAGAAGTATTACATATATATGGTATCTATATATATTCGCAATGGGTGCGTTCCGGAAAACTGTGAGTATCAGGAACGATTTTAGTAACGCGACCTACGTAGTTTGGGTGCGTTCTATAAGTAGATTGAGTTCTACACATCTAAGAACTCAATTCATTTATGGAACGCACCCGTTTTCGTGCATTTTCAGGTACGTTAAAATGAGGAAATTATATAATTTAGGAAAAACTTGTTATAGTAATTAAATAATCATGAATTATTAATAAATATAGAAGTAGATTTACTTTCCAACTATCAATTACAGAATGATAAATATAGTACATTATGCACCGAGGAGCAGAAGGATGCTTTTTTTTCGACGAGGCAATTTTTGCGGCCAAGGCGTAGCCTAGGCGAAGCCAAGGCCGCAGTTATGCCAAGTCGTAAAAAAGCATCTGCTCCGAGGTGCAAATAGTTTTTTTGCGAACTTTGCCCGCAGAAGTGGCGTTTCGCATGCCTGAACGAGCGCAACGGAAGTAGCTCGTTTACAAAGGGTGTGCGAAGAGGAATAGGCTGCGTGGCATTGTGGATGAATAAGTGGCGTTGTCGCGAACGAAAAAAGTTATTAGATTAGTCCGCAACGTCACGCGCCTATTCCTTTTCGCACACCGTTCATAAAAGAGCTGCTTGCATGCGCTCGTTCAAGCAGCAAAACGCCACTTCGCGGCAAATTTCGTAAAAAATAAGTTAATTTTATTTCTCAAAAGTAGATCAAAACGCATACTTCATTTTGAAAAAACGTGGATTCCCACCGGAGATATGAATTAGAAATAAAAAAAAAGTAGGTTCTGCATATGGTCGAATCAAATCGACATTTTGTGAAGAACTCCTGAAACATCATCTGTAATTAAACATAAAAATGAATCATGTTTTTGAATATATAGAGAAATGTTATTATTTATGTACAAAACCACTTTATTAACTATGCAAAAATGAATACAATATACAAAATGACTTGTGAATATACCTATTTATAAAACCGTAGTCAAATCAGTGCTTGAATGTCACATGTGCGAGTATCGCAAATCCGCAGCCATGGCCTCGCGATTCTCGTAAGCCCAAAATCCATGGAATTCTATGAGAATGCTGACCATTGTGTCACCTTGTCCACTATAACAAGAACAAAAGAAATTCAGTAACGAAGTTTTGATCCCAAAATGATCCACTTATAGTTAAAAAACAAAAATCATATTTCTAAGGAAATCTTTAAAAATGGAAAACATTTTTCCCTGGGTAAATTTTTTAAAATTTATCTTGTATGTATTTTTAATTATAATAACTCTTGCAATATATTACGAAATCTTGAGTTGACAAACTTCAGAACTGGCAAAATAGATGGTTACAAAAACTATAATTTCTAGTAATATACATTTTTCACCAATTTACATTTGCCAAATTTTTACTTAATAAGTTTTACATTTATTTCAACTCCAACTTCATATAATTTTATCGAAGGAATTTTTCCACTTCAAATATTAATTATATTTATTAAATTTGAACTTTACAAAATTCAAATTATTGAAAGTATCGATACAACGAGGGAATATTTCTTCATTACTAGTTCAAAACCCAAGAAACTCATTTCTGGGGCTTCGAGAACACTGAGAAATAATGTTACCATGCCAAAAGATCCTGCAAGGTGATTTTGCAAGGATCTGCCGGTTTGATCATGTCAAAAATTTCGTCTTTTACGTCGTCGAAGTTCACTGGCTCTTGACCATGCATTGTTATTTGCTCCTGAATTGCCTGCAATGAAAAAAACGCGTAAAAATTTCGGAAACGTTGAAAAAAAAAACGACTGTTTTTAAAATTAAAATTTTTGCATTCTAAAATTCTACAGTTGTCTAATAAATAACACATACAATTTGAGAAATTACTAATTTCAAGGATAATTGTTCAAATTTTAATTTCCAACATTCCGAAATCGTCATAGTTTCACAATCGCTAGAACTTTAAATTCAAAATAAAAACATAATACTTACTCTGAAGAAATAATTCAAGCAAAAAGTATCGAGGTATCCGCAGTTGTTGATATCCAGCATTCGGAACAAATAATGCAAACTTTGAGGCTCATGTCGATTTTCCAAAGCCAGTACAAAATCCACGTAAGTTTTGTAATCTATTTCCTTTTCGTATGTGAGACACTCTTGAAAAACTCGGTCCAAAAATGCACTCGTCAATGTTCCAGTACCGTAACTTAAAAAACCAAAAATGCGAATTATTAGTAAAATGCTCCAATTTTTCTCAATTTGCCAAGATGTACGAAGATTTGCAATTAAAAAATGCCATATCGAAAAAAAAAAAAAAAAAAAAAAAAACGGAACAAACAGAATTATCAATATACAAAAATTAGGAATTAATCTTGTAAAAAAATGTTTTCTATAAATAATAAATCTTTTTTTACACAATTTTTAAGTTATTTAATAAAAATTAACAATTTTTAAAAATTTTTGTAAGAGTGACTTGATGAAAACTGAAAAGAAAATTGATATAAAATTTCAGGTTTCAAAAACATCAGGCATTTTTCTCTAAAAATCGAATTTATAAACCTTTGGCAATTTCCAACTTTTTGGTTTGCCAAAAACACTTAAAACTCGATAAAACGTTTTTACCCAGAAAGTTCTTCTTTATTCAGCATTCCATTGTGGTCTTTGTCCAAATTAAGGTACTGTCCGTAAACTTTAAGAGCCGAAGGCGCAGAAAACCAGTTGGCTTCCTGGAGATATTTTGGCGAGTCCTCGTCTCGCAGCTCTAAAAGATCATCCAGGAAACTGCAGGCCAAAATGTCCTGGATCCTCACGCGTCCAGTTTTCATCGGGTCCAGGAAAAACATGAATTTTCGAACCGTCGTACACACATAAAAAGAATGAAACGATTTTTCCAGTCCGTCTAATTGTGGCAGTGTCGGAATCAAATCGGTGATGTAGTTTTCCAAATCCTGCAACAAAAAAAACTTCAGAATTTCTTGCGTCGACAGAAACTATGAGAAATTACAGAAATTGAGAAACTACAGAAATTATGAATGAATCAAGATTTTGAATGACAATGTTTCAATTTACAAATTCAATCATCGTAAATTTAATCACTACAAATACACAACATTTTGATATACATTTTCCAAATTCTTAAATTACAAATTAGAAATACTATCACCAAATTTTGAAATCGGCCAAAATAAATACGCAAACAAAAACTGTAGTTCGAAAATAAAACAAACATATGGAAATTATAAATGAATTAACATTTTGAATGACATTGTTTCAATTTACAAATTCAGTAATCGTAAATTTAATCACTACAAATACACAACATTTTGACACATTTTCCAAATTCTTAAATTACAAGTTAGAAATATCATCACCAAACTTTGAAATCGGCCAAAATAAATATGCAAACAAAAATTGCAGTTCGAAAATAAAACCAACATACGGATTCCCTCAAATACCCTTGCCCCGTGACATCGTACAACGAGAGTCCTATTCTTGTTTGGTAAGACCAAACTTTTTTCATGACATAATCAAAAAACGTTTGAATGCTGATTCTCCCATGTGGGTCGCCTTTTTGCAACTTCGCGAAAACGATGGCGGTGAAAAATGTGTTGCATTTGGAACCGGCGAGTTTTCCGACTTTCCGAAAATCCACGTAGTTTATCTGCATGTCGTGACCAGACAACGGCGGGCTGTGGTGTTCGTCCAGCAATACCCAAAGGGACTTCAATTCGTTGCTGTCCAGGAGTTGGCGTGAACGTCTCTGCAGGAACAAGGCTCGAGATTCTTCCCGCAATTTTTGGGCCAGCACTTCGTTTTCTTTGGGCAGCTGTGATATAAAAAATTTGATTATTACAATAATTAAGTTTAAAGAAATTGATGAGAATTCGAAAATGGGAGAATTAGGTATTTAAAATTTTTTAACTGAGCAATTTTTTAATTCAATAATTTAATTAAGAATTTACATTAGAAACACTAATTGATTTTATATTATATTAAAAAAAAAATGTTTGAATTCAAAAAACTAAGAATCTCTAGATTTAGATACTCAGGAATTATAATTTTGTCAATTTCACAGATAAAACAATAATGTCAATAATATTTATTGTACAAATTTGGTACATACTTTAAAATAAAATTTTGGTATCGCTTCGTATGTGGGATCTTTTTCTTCGATTACGTCCCCCTTCCACTCTCGATAACATTTTTGGAAACATTTGTCCTCCTCTTCTTCTTTTTTTGCGTCTGCTTCTGGATCTGGAAAATTTTTTTCATTCATTTTCCTGGACTAGACTTATTTGCCACAGTCAAATAACGAAAGAAACAAACAAATGTTCAACCTTTTTCTGATTTGCAACGATGGACGTAACTTCGCAAAAGTAATTTTACATCCATTTTCTGCTTTTTACAGATGCAGATTGATATTATTCAATTATTCTTGATTTTACGAATCAGTTCGCAGTATTCAAGTATTTAGACCAATTTAGACTGTTTTTGACAGCATTTTACAGTGTCAAATGATTCATTGAATGCAATTGAATGATTCACAAATGATTTGACGTATCCCCATTCCCCCCTTGCATTTTTAGGTTAGGTTGATGAAAACATTCGACTAATCGATTATGATTTCGATAGTATGAGACTTCGATTAATTGAATTTTTCAAAGAACTTAATCGAAAATTGAAAATTTCCAATTTTTTTTATGTATTATGGGAAAACTTGGGATAGTACCATATCCCCTCCCCCCTTCCCCTTAAGGATCAGTATTAACAAAACATTATACATATGTTTGGTATGTTTTAGTTAATATGAACTCGTAAATTTTCAAATTCAAATCGAAAAACTGACAATTTTTCGAATATGTATGTACCTATGAATTTGTATATATAAAAGTATTCGTTTCTCTACTATAATTTGAAATTAAAAGAATACAAACCTGAAATTATGAAATTCATTATAGTCTGCATTTGAATTATTAACTTTTCCAGTTTTTCGATTCGAATAAAAAAATTCACAAGCTTTTTCACACGTGCGCCAATAAAAATTGACGATCAACAATATTCGGTGATTTCGATAACCTTTCATCAGTAAAAATTCCTAGTTTGTATAAAACATTCTGGTAATACATTTTGACATTCACCATGATATTTTAGTCTATAAAAATTAACAGTCATCAAGATCGTTCAGTTTTCGCTCGAAACACCTGATTTTCGGAATTATGTCCAAAAACCGCGCTTTTCACAAATACGAGAAAATCATCAATTTTTGTAATCAAGAACTCGCGAAACCGTCGATGCTTCAATTTTTAAATTTGAGCGATATCATAAGTCAAGAAGAATTGCACGTATCATGTACACATTCAATTTCTGGAAATACATCTGATCACCCTGCAAAATGTTCTCCTAAAGGTTGGTTGAAAAAAAATTCAAAAAAAGTCTATTATCTGCCGCAATAACGAGAACGCAGATTGATAAGTCAAATACAATAAAAAAATAATAGTAAAATTACGATAGTTGTTTATTAAATATAGTAAACTCCTGATATACGTACTTTAAGTACAGTAAACATTGAAAATAAGTAGTTTTTACCAGAGTAAATTCTCGATTTGAGTCGTTTAATTTCAGAAAACTCTCAATATTATAATGAAAGTCTTTCAAATACGTTTGGCTTCCGACTCAAAGAAAGAAAACTGCGTACAAGTCTTTAAATACAGTCAAGCCTTGAGCAGAGGTCTTTAAATACAGTGAAATCCCGATATGAGTCCTCTAAACGCAGTATATTTACGATAATAGTTCATCAAGTACAGTGAACACTTTTTTATGAGGATTTCAAATACAGTATACTAAAAAAATAAAGTACTTTAAATACAGTCAATTTTTATGTCTCTAAGTACAGTAAACACACGATTCAAGTTCTCTCAACACAATAAACCCTCGTAATTCTAAACCTTATATGGCCCTTATAAGATTCCTGAAAATCCTTGTAAGTTTACCATTACTTATATGACGCCTTGTAAAATCCATAAAACCTTATATGTTCCAAGGAATCTTATATGGTCGCCATATAGGTTTTTCAAAATCTTATATGGGACCTTATAAGATTTTAGAGATCATAAAGATTTAAACCTTATAAAACCTCCAAAATCATAATATAAGGTCCCATATAAGATTTAAAAAATCTTATATAGCGACCATATAAGATTCTTTGAAACATATAAGGTTGTTTATGGATTTTATAAGGCGTCATATAAGAAATGGTGAACTTATAAGGATTTTTAGAAATCCTATATGGGCCGTATAAGGTTTAGAGTTACGAGGGAACTCTCAATAAAAGTCCTATGAATGCAGTCAACTCTATATTCATCATCTGTGGCTATTAAAATTTGGATGAAAATTCTTCGATAATATGACTATTATATGACGTACATAACAGACTGCTGCAAACGTACGAAATCTCTGGAACGAATAGAAGACATCGAAAAAAAATTGCTGGACAAAACGAACCAAGTTGAAGAAGCACAAAAAGAAGTATCTCGATTAAAACGACAAGTACAATTTTTCACGCAATAAAAATCAATAACTCGATCGTTTCAAAATTTTTACTATAATATTAGAGGATTTCAGTGTTCATTAATTTATGTAGATTAACGAGCAAAGTGAATTTTGCACGATTCTGGGAGCCGCTATTTGCCCGTTGATATGGCATGCGTCTCGTTACCCGAAAATGGTCGATATTTGGATTCTTGTGGTACGTTGGATAAATAGTTAGTAATTAGTAGCAATTTTCGGATTGATTTTCGAAGCACTTCAACTCTGAAATTTCCTTGAATTTTTTGCGAAGAAAATGAGTGTTCAATCTTAACCCAATTGAAACTCAATTTGGACCCTTATTTAGACTCAATTAATTCCCGTTTTCGTGTATATTATATATATTCCCTCAATGTTGCAATTTATTGCAATCGTAGTTTCAAGAAAAATTAGAAGAATTCATTTCAATCGTCGACGGTACGTTCGTTTCGTTCGTGAATAGCCACAAAAATGTTTTTCCATCCAAAAATAACAACACATCACAATTCGTTATGGGACTTTTGGGAACTGTTATCAATATTTCGGCATGCCCAGAAGGGAAAATGTTCTTGATATCGCGTTCGACTGGAAAGAAACTCGTGGCGAATCTGATAAAACACTTGTCCACTATTCCTTTACCTTCCGGAAAAAACATCAAGTGGTAATTGTTATAACCTACTATTTTCTATCAAATCTGGACCCAATAAACACCCAATTTTGCCCCAATTCAAACATCATTGAAATCGAGTTCGTACAATCTTTTTCCGATTCAAACTCAATGTGTATCCAATTTTCCCCAACTATAATTAGCAACTAATAAATTAATGACATTGACACGAAATTAAGAATTCCTGGAAATTATTGTGAATTTACGAAAATTGCAGTCTAAAAAAGGGTGAAATTTTTCTATGTGGTTGGGAATTTCTACAATAAAAAAAAAAGGTTCCAAATTTAATGGTACATAAAAATCTGCGAAAATTCGAAAAAATACTGGAAAATGATGTACATACTCGTCAATTGTTCAGAATGGCTAAAAAGTCGAAATATTGCAAAATTCCACGATTCTAAAAACATCGAGAAAATACATATTTTAATATTTGGGGCAAAACCCTGTTATAAATATCACGATCAACTGAAAAAAAGTTGGTAAAATAATCCTGAAAACGTGTCTTTTCATTTAAAGGCAAATACTGGAAATTTTGTACAACGTGAGCGGAAACACCACAAAACTTGGATAATGAAACGATATTCTCTATCGAAGTCACCTCAAAGACACCATTTAAATACTGCCGAATTTCTTCAATGGTGACAAATTAATTACTCCTGAAGAAATTACACGTGTTACTTCACTGATTGGGCAATTTAGTTTTTTGACATCCTAAACTGCATTATTCATGCTCATCATTGAGATATCTCGAGTTTTATATAATACGAAGTATTTCACTCGGGCTGTACAGGGTTGTTTTTTCGATTTCCGAGTGACTTTGCTTTTTAATGAATTCTTTCAAAGTATTACGTGTGGTCATGAAAAATGATTAACATTGAACGGTTCTTACAGCAAAAGTATCGATCAGTTCATGAATCTATGGAACATGATTTTACTTTTTGATGGCTTTCGAATCATTTCGTAATAACCCTGGCGACTAAAAAATGACGTTACCGTAACATTACGTTCGATTATGCGTTTTTATATGTAATATACGTGAAATAATATGAAAACTTTTAAAAAATTAGAAATTTTCGAAAAGTTTGCAAACTTTTGATATGTTTTAAAGTTTCAAGAATTTTATAATTTTTGAAAATTCTATAAATTTTTTTAAATTTCGATAATTTTGGCAGTTTTTGTAAGGTTTTGAAAATGTTGGATGTTTTATATGCTTTGAAAATTCTCAATCATTTCAAAAGTTCGAGGAATTCGATAATTTTCAGAAATTTCCAAAATGTATATATTTTTTCAAATTTTGGATGTTATAATTACCAAATTGTATGAATTTTTCACATTCTAAAAATTTCCGAAATTCTCGACATTTTGGAAATTTCGAAAATTCTCGAAATTCTCCAAATTTTTGGAATTCTTGAGAATTTTCTAAGTACTATATAAAAAATATTATATCAACTCACGAATTTTTGCGGATTGTCATAATTCTTTGGAAAGTATTCAGTACTTCACCCAACTCATTTTTGGAAACTTAGGATAAATGTTAATTTTCTGATTGGGATGAGAATCTCAAATACTGTGATAGGTTTTTTAAAAAGTTCCGACTTTTTTATCCTTCGTCAACTGTGAATGGAGCTAAACTGGTTTTTATTTTTGCATTTGGTTAAAATATGTTTACACTGGCGGACATCCTTCAAAAATCATTTCGAGGCGCTAAATTTAGATTCGACATGTAAAGTATCCATCTCCTACGACGATATACCCCATAGAAGATGTTACATAACGTCATTTTCGTATACGCATAAATGCATACATAATTTTTCCCACAGATGTTTTCGGTATGTTCAAACCGCGTCATCGACGATATTTTTCTGCGCATTTCGCGTGTTTCCCTCCTCAAAATCATTGGGTAATCTCGATTTTTGACCGTTCCCACGATAACGAAAACGGAAAATATCTCCTAACAAAACTATAATTTTATAACAATAAAAATACATCGAATTTTCATAAATTTACTGAAACTCATGAAATGATGGGACAACTCGTCATTATAAATATATGAATTTCTTCAAATTTAAAATTATAGTTTTTGAATTTTTCTAAAGTTTCTAATAGTAATTGAAAATTATGTCGATTTTTGATAAAGTTTGAAAACTTGAATAGGTCTTCATAATCCGTTTGAAATGCACAATTATTGAAATTGCTGGAGATCTTCGAAATTTTTCAAAATAACAATTCTTCAAAAATAATTTATCAACCATAAACATATTTTCTGAAATAAAAAAAATTTCGTTTGAAATAACAATTCTTCAAAATTAACTTCGATGAATAGATTTATTCAAATATGCAAAAATTTGTTAAAAATCCCCAACTCTTCAGAAGTCATTAAAACTGCTGAAAATCATCCGAAATCTCGATTTTGGAAAATTTCCCGAAGTAACAATTTTTCAAAATTAACTCATCATCGATAAATATGAAAAATTCGTTGGAAATTTCGAATTTCTGGAAATAATAATTCATTAAAATTTATTCATTACTGATGAATGTAGGTTTGCAAACATTTTTTTTAAATTCGTGAAAAAAGAAACTCCTCAAAATACAAGTCATAACTGCTGAAAATCATCCGATTAAAGTCACAAGGTGAATAAGATAAATATACTTGAAAATAATTGAAAAACTATAATTCATCAACCATAAATATATTTTCTGAAATTAAAAAAATTCGTTGAAAATAACAATCCTTTAGAATTAATTTCAATAGATTTTTTCAAATATGAAAAAAATCGTTAAAAATTCTCGAAACTCTTCAGAAGTCATTAAAACGATTAAAACTGCTGAAAATCATCCGAAATCTCGATTTTGGAAAACTTTCCGAAGTAACAATTTTGCAAAATTAACTCATCATCGATAAATATGGAAAAATTCGTTGAAAATTTCTAATTTTTGGAAATAATGATTCTTTAAAATGTAATTACCGATGAATGCAGGTTTACAAAAAATTTGTTTAAACTCGTGAAAAACAAACAAACTCCTCAAAATACAAGTGCTGAAAATCACCCGATAAGTCACAAGATAAATAAGAAAATAAATATAATTGAAAATAATCGAAAAACTGAATTTTAGAATTAACAATCTTCAAAAACCTTCGCCAAAATCATTAAAAAAGTCCCAAGGTAAATGAGACCCATAAACCCAATTATTGTATCAACTTTTTTTTATTTTTCATCTTTTCTATAAAAAATATCACGTCGGATATCGAAATAAAATTAGGCAGGAATGTGTTCTCCAGTGGGGTGGTAGCCGGTTTCGTCAGCGACATAAGTGACGGTGTATTGTTGTCCGGTGGTGGGGTCGACATAGGAGAAGCTTCCTCGGACGACGAGGGACTGGTTTTCCTGGCCTTCGTTGATGACTTCCGCGCTTTCTTGCCTGCTTTCACCGTTGGAGAGCTCGTAGCCGAAGCTGTAACCTCCGGTGCCGATGTTGTCCAAGGGCGTTTCCCTGACGAGGACGACCTGTTGCTTTTCGCTTTCGGAGCTTTGGCTAAATTGCCGGGCAGGCTGCTGGACCTGTTGGACCTGCTGCTGCTGCTGGCGTTGGAACCGCTGTTGCTGGTGGTGCAACTGGGGGGCGGCGGAGAGGAAGGCCTGGGGGGCGGCGGAGGCGACGGCCACGAGGGCGGCGAGAACGACGAACTGTTTGATCGTTAGAGTTTCAAAGTCATTCAGTTTGAACACTTATTGAAAATGAAATTTTCGGAATATTGAAAATTTATAATGAATCGAATGATTTCCTATCAGATTGAAAGAGATTTGAAAAATTCTACAGAATTCTACGGAATTCTCGTGAAATCTTGAAGAAGTCCAAATTTACGTAAATAAAATTTGCAAAAAAATGTCCACAATTTTGAATACAAAAGAAAATCTTACGATATTTAAATTTTGTAAAAATGTATAGCGTATTTTGCGAATAAATAAAGTTAATACAATTGAAAATCTTGGAAATGCTCAGAAATTTATTGCAAATTTTTGTTGCGAATTTTCAAAAGATCTAAAACTGAAGTATTGGAGATGATAAAAAATGGCACTGACGAATAATTTTCAAAAGTTTCAGAAATGATTTTGGGAAGTTCAATTAAGAACCCCAAAAGTTCATAAAAAAAAAGAAAAAAAACACGCAAAACAGAGAATTTCACCAATATAAATAAAACTCCAAAATATCCTCTCCAAAATATCCTTAAAAACTAAAAATTCCAAAATATCCTTAAAAACTAAAAATAATTCGTTCTTCCAAAACATATTTTGCGTCCATTTCCCAAAATGTTAAAAAACTCGAAAAATTCAAGAAGAATTCTCAAAATATCCCGAAGCATTCTTCAAAATCCACGAGCGAAACAAATCACCAACAAACTCACTCCGAATTCGAAAATACTTTCAAAAGTACAAGTCAAAATTATTATTATAAACTTCAACCACTGTTAGCACCATTATTTCGAAAACTAAACTCGAAAATAATCCCAGGGCTCGAAAAACGATATCACTTTGTTACAACCGTTAATTATTGCACGCCTCGAAACGATTGCGACACGACGGTTATACGTACCATCTTCATCTTGACGGTACGAGCGAGAGTGTACAACACTTGAGAGAAGACGAGACTAACTGATGTCGAAGAGTGAATTTGGGCCCGATTATATAGAGGACCTCCTGCCCAAAATTTACCTGCCCAATCGTACTTTTCGATCATTTACCTCTCACATTCGTTTTCGGTAATCTTAAAAAAAAGACGCGCCGCGCATCCTCCTTTCCCACCGTCGTAGAATCTCTCGACCTTCGACAGCGCGGAGATTCTTAAACGTTCTTGTTTCCGGTTTTTCATTCAACTCAAAATTTATAGTTTTTTAAATTTTGATTTTGTCTTTGTTTTTGGGGAATATTCAGAGATTTTGGAAAATTTTTTCGAGATTTAGGAGGTTTCACGTAAGTTTTATAAAGTGTTCGAAAATTTTACTGAAATCCACGAAACTTTTGAGTTTTTGAAAATAATGTGTAATTTAAAAATTATTCTCTTCCTTTGGAATGTTCTACAATTTGTGTTTTTTGATTTTGGATAGTTCTTGAGAATGTTTATGTATTACGAGAATTCCTTAGAATTCTGAAAAATTTTCAAAAATTTCCCAATGTCTATACATTTGTGAAGATTTTGGAGAATTTAGGTAAATTTTGGACTGTTTAACTTTTTTTCATAGTTTTCACAATTTTTATTTTGAATTCGTTTTTGGGGAGTATTCAGAGATTTTGGAGAATTTTTTCGAGATTTAGGAGGTTTCACGTAAGTTTTAGAAAGTGTTCGAAAATTTTGCTGAAATCCACGAAACTTTTAAGTTTTTGAAAATAATGGTCTAATTCAAAAATTGTTCTCTTCCTTAGAAATTTTCTACAATTTGTGTTTTTTTATTTTGGATAGTTCTTGAGAATGTTTATGTATTTCGAGAATTCCTTAGAATTCTGAACAATTTTCGAAAATTTACCAATGTCTATGTATTTGTCAAGATTTTGGAGAATTCAGGTAAATTTTACGCAGTTAAAATTTTTTTTCATCGTTCTTCTAATTTTGATTTTGAATTTGTTTTTGGGGAATATTTAGAGATTTTGGAGAATTTTTACGAGATTTAGGATGTTTCACGTAAGTTTTATAAAATTTTCAGAATTTTCGCTGAAATCCACGAGACTTTTGAGTTTTTAAAAGTAATGGTGTTATTTAAAAATTGTTCTCTTCCTTCGAAATTTTCTACGATTTGTGTTTTTTTGATTTTGGACAGTTCTTGAGAATGTTTATGTATTCCGAGAATTCCTTAGAATTCTAAAAAATTTTTGAAAATTTCTCGATGTCTATGTGTTTGTAAAGATTTTGGAGATTTTAGGTAGATTTTGGACAGTTTAACTTTTTTTTAATAGTTTTCACAATTTTGGTTTTGAATTGGTTTTTGGGGAGTATTCAGAGATTTTGGAGAATTTTTTCGAGATTTAGGAGGTTTCACGTACTAAGTTTCAGAAAATGGTCGAAAATTTTGCTGAAATCCACGAAACTTTTGAGTTTTTGAAAATAATGTGTAATTTAAAAATTGTTCTCTTCCTTTGAAAATTTCTACAATTTGTGTTTTTTGATTTTGGATAGTTCTTGAGAATATTTATGTATTTCGAGAATTCCTTAAATTTCGAAAATTTCCCAGTGTCTATGCATTTGTAAAGATTTTGGAGAATTTAGGTAAATTTTGGACAGTTTAACTTTTCTTTTTCATAGCTTTTCCAATTTCGATTTTGAATTCGTTTTTGGGAAGTATTCAGAGATTTTGGATAAATTTTTCGAAATTTATGAGGTTTCACGTAAGTTTCAGAAAACGTTAAAAAATTTTTCTGAAATCTACGGAACTTCTGAGTTTTTGAAAATTCAAAAATTGTTGTCTGCTTCCCTAGAAATTTTCCGCAGTTTGTGTCTTTGATTTTTGATAGCTTTTTTGAAAATGTTCATAAGTATACTTCGAGATTCCCTGAGAATTTTGAACAGTTTTCAAAAATTTCTAAATGTCTACGTATTTGTAAAGATTTTGGAGAATCCAGGTAAATTTTGGCGAGTTCAATTTTTTTTCATAGTTTTTCCAATTTTGACTTTGACTTTGTTTTTGGGGAGTATTCAGAGATGTCGGATGAATTTTTCGAGATTTATGAAGTTCCACGTTAGTTTTAGAAAATGTTCAACAAATTTTTTAACATCTACAGAACCTATAAGTTTGTGAAGACGATCGTGAAACTAAAAAATTTGTCTCTTTCTTACAGAAATGTTCTCCCATTTTATTTGTGTTTCTGTTTTTTTACAGTCTTTGAAAATGTTTATTTGAGAATTTCTGAAAATTCTGAACAATTTTCGAAAATTTCCCAATGTATGTGTACATTTTTACAGATTTTAAAGACTTCAGGTAAATTGTTGAAAGTTTAATTTTTGTCATTTCGGGGAAATGGTGTAAAATTGAAATTGTATACTATTTCGTAAAACGATTTTGGAGACATTTCTCAGGACTTATAAATTTTTACGTAAATTTCAGTGATTCTCAAAAATTTTTCGAAAATTTATGAAACATTCGAGTTTTCGAAAATGTTGATGAAATTTAAAAGTTGTTCTCTTCCTTAATATGTAAGCTATTTTTTATATGAGCTTTTTTTCGGAGCTATTTCGATGCCCGCAAGTCGCCCATGCAATTTTTTAATCAAGTCATTTGATAACACCAATAAATAAAGCTGACAACGATTTTCATTATGAAATTCACTTTCACTCTGATCACTGTTTATCTAAACAAACAGCGGAATCCTTATAAAAAACACGTTCTTTCGACTCATCAATCTTCTTTCAGACAACTCAAGTAGATGAACTCCGATTCTTGTCAGCCAGAAGTACAAAATGTATTATGTAATTGCCTTAATCCGATTGTGAAAAACCGAGATTTGACGTTTATCATCTAAACTGATTTAATTCAGTGCTTCTCCTTTTTGACACTCAAAGTAATTAACGTTTGTACTGTCCATCCTTTTTTCGTGAGATCTAATGAAGCTAAATAAAAGCTATCTTCAGCTTCTCTAAACTTCAGAATTATTCAAAACTTCCGAAACGTTGAAAATTCCAAAAATCTACAAGTTCTAAACTTGATGATTCCTCGAAATTTTCAAAAACTTGAAAATTCTTCAAAAGTCACCGAACCTAAAAATTATACGACATCTTTATAGAACTCCAAAATTTCCAATATCTCTAAAAATTCGATACATTCAAAATTTTTGAAGCTTCTAAGCTATAAAACTTACAAATTCTATGAGATTCTTGAAAAATTGAAATTTTCAGAACTCTCAAAATTTCCGTAACTTTTAAATCTTCATAATTTTCCGAGATTCAAGAAGTTTCAAAATTGCCAAAGCTTACAAACTTCCAAAACTTGGAACAATCTAAAAATTGTAAATTTTTCCTGTGACCGAACTCCCAAATTCCGAAATCTTTATAGAACTCCAAATATGTCTATATCTCTAAAACTTCCATAGATCCGAAATAATTTTCAAAGCTTCTAAGCTATGAACCTTCGGAATTCTGTGAAATACTTAAAAAAATAAAAATTCCAGAACTTTCAAAATTTCCGAAACTTTTGAAACACCACAATAATTTTCCGAGACTTGGAAATTCCAGTACTTACTTTCAAAATTTATAAAGCTTCGAAACTTTCAGAAATCGAAACAGTCTAAACATTGCAAATTTTTCCAGTGACCGAACTCCCAAATTCCAAAATCTTTATAGAACTTCAAATACGTCTATATCTCTAAAACTTCGATGAATCCAAAATAAATTTCGAAACTTCTAAGCTATCAAACTTCGAAATTCTGTGAAATTCTTAAAAAATTGAAAATTCCAGAACTTTCAAAATTTCCGAAACTTTGAAACACCATAATAATTTTCCGAGACTTGAAAATTCCAGTACTTACTTCCAAAATTTCTAAAGCTTCCAAACTTTCAGAAATCGAAACATTCTAAAAATTGCAAATTTTTCCAGTCTCCGAACTCCCAAATACCAAAATCTTAACAGAACTCAAAAATTTCCATCTCCAAAGCCTCTGAGCAATGAAATTTCGAAACTCTGTAAAATTCTTAGAAAATTGGAAATTTCAGAACTTTCAAAATCACCAAAGCTTTCAAACTTTCAGAACATACATTCTAAATCCTGTAAATCGAGACTCAATGGCAATTCTACTCAAAACGAGCCAAACTCCACTCGTTTCAGAGCGATATTTATTTCACTCAAAAAAATTGTCGTAATTTCACTATATTTTTTCAGAGTCGAATATCACTCTAAAATAAGCTAGATTCCACTCATTTCGAGAAAAATTTCCCTCAAGCTTGATTTCCAGAATTTCCACTCGAATTGAGTGAATTTGCCCTCAAAGAAATTGAGGGAATACGTCTATCCAGGTTTTTAAGCTCACTCTCCAAATTTCCTCGAGTGGAGATACACTCAATTTGAGCGGATATCCTGCAAATAACAATTGAGCTGAAATTTTACTCAAAATGAGTGAAATCCCACTCGTTCTAGAGCCATATTTCATTCAGAAAAATTATTGTGATTTCACTATGTTTTTCCAGAGTGAAATATCACTCTGAAATGAGCGAGATTCCACTCATTTTGAGTAGAATTTTAACTCAAGCTTGATTTGTAGAATTTTTACTCGAACAGAGTGCATTTTCACTCAAAGAAAATAAAGGAACAAATTTTTGAATTTCGGTACGGGCCGTGCATAAATCACGTGATACTTTTTTCGGGGGGCAGGGGGGGTTGCCTGGGTGTCATCGTCAATGTTACAAGCATATAAAAAATCGTCACGTATGGGGGGGGGGAGGGGGGGAGGGTCAAAATATGTCGAAATTCGCATCACGTGGTTTATGGATGGCCCCTACCCAAAAATTCGGCACATTTCGAATGTAAAAGTCTGATCGACCAATATCAACCATACTTGATACAACAACCAGTTCGAAAATCATTGACAAATTTGTTTTCCACATCTTTTGGAATTTCCTCTAAAATTCCGAAAAAAACTACTCACTAGAACTTTCAACGATTAGAATAAGCCGTGTGTGGTATTTCGCTTTCGAAAAACCTCAAGGGAAAAAAAGGCAGTGAAAAATGTCACAGAAGACACGAAGAAGCGACGTCATTTCGAAATGCAATGATCATTAGCCTTTCTTGTAATCCTTCTATCAGCGAACGTTAATGGCGTAATTTATAACGCGTTATTCAAAACCCCGCGGGACATTGAAAAATCATGAAAATTATCGATGCATCGTAAAAGCTCCTTGGAAGAAACCTTCGGAATTCTCGTCTTTTTGCCAACATTTTTCATCGCGATGTCGAAATCACCCTCGCGAGTTTCCGCGTCGCGAATTATTCTCCGACGCAACGTTATAGAATTACGCATTTAATTCCACCTTCAATCCACTTCCCGGTTCAATTACACCGTTTATGTAAAAAAACAAAGCGTAGTCAAATGTTAAAACAATTGCGCAACCGCGAAAAATCCTGGCGCCCGATTGAAAGAGTCATCGCTTGTTCCTGCAATGATACTTATGATTAGCTTTTCTATCGTTGCCTTATCGCGGGCATTAAATATCGCTTACGCCGCGGCGCTGTAATTGCCGTGAACTATCCACGTTTTCGCGTGATGCGGTGAAAGAGTAATCGTTTCCGATATGAATGAAACTCTTTTTTCTTCGATTCTCGTAAAAGTGCCAGTTGTTTTTACCGGTTTGATTGATTTTTTACGTGCAAAATATTCGGATGAACTGCAATTTTTTCGATTTATAATAGAATAGTATATTGTGCGACTAATGAGAGAAAGAGGAGATTCTTCGAGTGTGGAGATGGCCTCACGAGCGTAGCGAGTGTGGCAACACGCGAGTGGAATCTCCTCTTTCGACTAATAGTCGCATACAATATTTTATTCAACAACCGCAAGAAATATGTGATTTCATGGCCCTGCTGAGAGGGGGGAAATGATGTGTTACCTGATTGATTGACGCAACAATTGCCCTTAGAGCTTTGCTACGTACTTGAGGAAGTTAAAGACTAATTATCCCTTTCGTTGTTTTGATTTTCATCGGGATTGATTATGACTGTATTCGACACATTTGTAAACAACAACAAAAACATTGCAGCAATACACAGTTTTGTAATTTTGAGGTTATGGTTGGGGAGTTTAACGTTTCGATATTTGTCGAGTCGCTCGTCCGCCATCTTGTTTCCATTATCCGTGCGTAAACGGTCGCTGAACTGAGTGTGAGTGAGTAAATAGCTATAGGTCGTTAAGATGAGCGTAGGCGAACAGCTTATTCGCCCACTAGGGGGCGAACGAGTTCATCACTCGCATGCCATGCGTCAACAATCAGGTAATCCATTATTTCGTCCACTCTCAGCAGGGGCATGAAATTACATATTTCTGCGTTGAATAAAAATAGTCGTATGCCACACGTTAAAAAACAGTGATTTTTAATGATTAATGTGATAGTTACCTTCGATATATTCGGGATAACTGACCTCTTACTTATTCAAAATCGGTTGTTTTTTCGACTCGTAACATAATATACTATTTTTCCACTGTTGCCATTTTTCAAACGTACTTTTTTCATGTTATACTAGAAAAAAAAACTTTCGCAGCCCGTGTAGTCATAGTTTCTCAACGAACGTGAAAATATAATTTAATTCACCGAAAATTTCGTCGAAATAGATTAATTAGGGAAAGATTAGAAAAAGTTATGTAACTTTTTTTTCTATTTCTATCATTAATCTTCGAAGTTCTCACGTAACTACTACATCCTCTTCGAATAACCCAATGAATATGAAGTAGCTTCTATATTCCCCACTTTTTTGCGTGGGGAAAAATCATGATCATTTTTAAGAAAAGTGAAAAGGCATGATTTACAGAAGAAATTCCAACCGTTTGAATTATTTTGCCACATTTACGTCGCGTAATATCACTATGATGCGTGAAAGAAACGAAGTCAGAAAATTTTTCTTATCTTATTCAGGCTCAAATTTGCGTGAAAATGATAGGCAGTCAGATATACATACATGTATCTGTCATTTTTCAACGAGTCCTAAATTATACAAGATTTGAACAAAATCTAAAAGTGCAATCAACGTAGGATATCGTCTTCAAATGATCTTCTATAGTAAGCGAATGTTCAATAGGCGATTTTTTTAAACGATCATCTTTAGATGAGTTGGCTGTTACCAAACGATTTTATTCAGACGATTCTTTTCAAACGATCTTTCAAACGTTGACTAGGTTATTTCTTTTGAACGATTATTCAGCAGACGATCTTCTTGGGAACGATCAGCTCTTATTAGACGATCTTATTTCAGACTAACGATCTTTTTCAGACGATCGTCTACTAAAAGCCAATTCAGCTCATAAACGATCGTCTTCAAATGATCTTCTAACGAGCCAACGTTTCATGAGTGATTTTCTCCAACCGATCGTTTAACAGACGATCGTCTTGGGACATGTATTTACTCTTGTCAGACGATCTTCTTTAGGAGATTCCTTGACATGGAAAATATGCATGCGAAGATAACTATTCTTCACGTCATCATGCAAAACTCGCGGTCGAAATTCCAGAATGGTGGTTTTCGGAAAAGTCAAGGAATATCGTTTGACTTTTGATTGGGATCTGATTTATGAACACGAATTGCGCAAGTCTTTCATTCACGTCGTTCATACAGACGATACCATTTAGGTGTCTCGCGTTGTAGGAAGCACCAAACACGAGGTCCCGTGATTTATGCGACGAGAAAAGAGCGATGCGTTTGAGCCACCGGCGCTTTTTTTCCTCACCTCGAATTTTAGCCTTCGAAACGTAAAAAATGAGGAAATTGATGGAGAAGAAGCGCCGATTTTTGGTAAAAAGCCAATGAAGAGATTTCGAAAAGAACCGAAAGGCAGGAAATCGGTAACGAGCGGCCTGGACCACATAATACGATATTGAAGTATAATTTAAAAATGCTGAAGCTATATACTTTTCAATTTCTGCTCAAATTTTTGGAAAATTCGGGAAAATTCTCACCTATTTTCCGGAATTTACGTAAATTCCTACTATTTTCAATAATGCTTGACTAATTTGGTAAAAAAGTTTGAAATTTCCAAAAACTCCCGAAAATTGGGGAATTTTTCAAAAGGACGTAATATGGTAGAATTCTGCATGAATCGATAATTTTTCATAGCGAAGAAAATTCTGGATATCCCTTGACAATGTGAAAAAATTCCAATTAAAATTTAAAAAATGCTATCCGAAGATTAATGAAGGCTGATTGATTCACGCTTTTCCGCGACAATATTTAAGTACATCGTTCATTAATGTCACAAATTTCCCATCTTCAAGAACTCCAAGTCCTTGGAACAATGTCCACAAGGACGAATGAAAAAATACCCATCTAATCGCGGAATTGAGCTTTAAAGTTGTAAATCTTAATCCCATGACTTCGTCCATTAATCAAAACGTATGCTAATAAAAAAAAAATGAAATTTATCGGACATTTTTTCCAGTATGACATTTCTCGAAACGTAATTCGAAGCTCATCGTGGGAGGATGAAAACGTCAAAAATTGTTAATCGACTGCCTAAATTCATGGAACGCTAATCCCCCGAAAAATTATTCTAATTGAATCGAAATTCGAGAAGTTTAGTTTGGCATTATTATAATGATTGCGCGTGTCGGAAGACCTTTCGAAAGGATGCTGCAAGGAGAATGTTGAACGGGAATTTATTACTCGTAAATCAGCGAAGGTACTCTAATTCAAAAAATTCGACGATTGAAAAAGTTTTGTGCCCGTTTTGCAATCGCGGCTTCGCTAATTTCAGACTTTTTATTTATTTTATGACTCGTAAATATTGCGTCGATCGACATTATTTTCTCGTCGAACCGAAAAATTATATTGACGTATCGTAACATCCGAATTTCATAATAAACACTCCATAAAAATTTTTCATTGCGAATTTCGTTGATTTTATGGTTATTGTATTTACGGAAACTGAAGATTTCTTTATGAGTTATTGTTGTTGCTTTTTATAGAGTGGGTGGTTTCATAATAAATGATTGATGATTGGAGTAGTCGAGATATTTTTTGTGGAAGAATTGCAATGATGATTTTTTTATGGATTTGAGTTTTCATGAGAGTTGTTTGGCGTTTTTAATGTTTGGAGGGACAAGATTGGTATTTTTTTTTATTGTTATTCAAAATAGAACATGCGGTGTTTCTAAATAAGATTACTCGAAAATTTTAGATTTAATGATTTTACAGAATTTTCGAATTAAGTCTCAAATTTATCGAATTTGATTGAGTGGCTTTTTGCGGTTTTTTGAATAAAGACCGTAAAATCTCGAAAAATCGAACTGAAAGAAATTGAGTGGAAGAAAAAATTAAATGGCTCCAATCAAAAGCTTTTGAAACAATCGGCGGAGCTGTTAAAAATTCACTATTGAAATCAAGAAAAATGGAGAAATTATAATAATAATGAAAAATCAATTCGAAGAAACAAAAAAAAAATACATTAACAAAATTGAAAGAACAGAAATAAAATGAAAACATTGAAATAAAAAATAAAAATGAAAGATGCTAAAAAATTGAAAATTATAGAAGATTTTTTGCGGTTCCGAATGATTTGAAAAATTCAACAAATTTGAGAAGTTCGAAAAATCTGGAAAATCGGAGATATTTCATGATTTTGAAATAATAATTTGAAAATTCTGAGGACTCTAAATGTATCAAAAATAGTGAAAATTTCGTGAAAATGGCAAAATTTCGAAAATTAGTAAGATATTGTCGAGAATACAGAATATGTTGGAATGTTTGAAAATTCATCAATTTTAGAAAAGTTGAAAATTATAAAAGTTCAGAAATTTCGAAAAATTAGAAAATCTTGGAAATAAGTAATATTTCTTAAAAGTTTGAAATTTCGAAGTGTTCAAAATTTTTAGAGATTCTAAAAAATATTTCAATTTGGGAAAAATTTGTGATTTCCGTTTTTCCCGGTTTCTTTCAGATTGATTTTACAACATTCAGAGCTTTCTGAAATAGATTTTCCCAAAAAACCAAACGTTCGCCGAAAAAATATTGACAAAAATTAGAAATTTACTTAAAAACTTAGAGTATATATTTGTTTAAGAAGGAATTAATGTTTTCATGAATTTCAGTTTCCACAAGAGCGAGTCGTAAAATTTTCAATTTTGGAATTTAATATTCAAAAACTTCGAAAGTGCTAAATTCGTATTTTTCATATGAATATTTAAAATGAAATAATGCTATCTATCAAAATCAGAGCATTCCAAAAATCAACGTTTTACGATTTTCCGAATTTTTCATGTATTTTTAAAATTCATTGCTATTTATTAAAATAATCTATGCGGAAAAGCTCAAAGTAGTAATTTTTCACACGCGAATGATTGACGGCGATATTGTAATGATGTTTGCTCACGCATCTAACGAATCATTCATTATCTCGAGGTGATTTTTATCTTTGTGTATTTTTTTCAACTTTATGTACGTGTTCCTGGATTATCTTCTTCCATCTACAGAGTAAAACTAATCACTTAATTAGCACGTATGTTTTGTATTTTGCATACTGTTGACGGATAAGTGATATTTATCTGATGATTTCTGACCAAGGTACATCATTTTTTCGATTTTTTCAATTAGTATGGATTTCTTATAGTTTACCCACGTTTTATCGTAACTTTCACTGTTTAATTTTGAAACTTCATTGGAGATATATGTGGAAACGATCGTGTATTAGATTTGAACGACATTTTCGGGCTCATTTATTAAATATTGAATTTATCTCAAGAGACTTCGGATTCGTACTTAATGAACTTCACTGAAGACTTCGTTTCTGTTCTTCATTGAAGATATCCGAAATTTTCATCAAGTTTGAATAATTTAACAAAGTTTAGTAGAATCGGAATATTCGGAATTTATTCCATCATTTTCATTGAATCCGTTTGTAATTTCGTAAAGTTCGTAATTTTTGCAAAAAGGTACAATATTACTCATTTTTATAAAGTTCGTAATTTCAGCGAAAAGGTAAAATTTTTGCGATAGGTATTTCGAAAAATTCGGAATTTAAAAAAACTTGCGGAAAATCAGTTTTTCAATACTGTGGGAAATGAAATTTACAGGAAAATTTAGAATATCTTTGGACATTTCCATTAAGTGAAGAATTTAGAAAATTCTCAATTTCTGAACTAGAATTTTGAATTTAACAATAGTTTCTCCCGGTATTTCGAAAAAATAATTGAATTTCACAATTTGGCAATATTTTGGAAAATCACATATTTTCCGACAAATTCCAAATATTTTTAAAATTATCTTACAAATTTTCATTAAGTTTGAATAATTTAACAAAGTTTAGTAGAACCGGAATATTCGGAATTTGTTCCATTATTTTCATTGAATTCGTTTGTAATTTCGTAAAGTTCGTAATTTTCGCAAAAAGATAATTATTTTTATAGAGTTCGTCATTTCAGCAAAAATGTAAAATTTCTGCCATATTTCGTGAAATTCGGAATTTAAAAAAAACTGCGGAAAATAAATTTTTCAATATTGTAGGAAATTAAATTTACAAGAAAATTCAGAATATTTTTGGACATTTCCATTAACTGAAGAATTTAGAACATTCTTAATTTCTAAACTAGAATGTCGAATTTAACAATAGTTTTTCTCCCGATATTTCGAAAAAATAACGAAATTTCACAATTTGGCGATATTTTGTAAAACCACAAATTTTCCGACAAATTTCAAATATTTTCAAAATTATCTTACTTCTGAATAATTTCTAAAAATCTTCGAACTTCCAAAAATTCAAAAATTAAGCAATATTTTGGAAAATTATAAATTTTAATGTACATTGAAGTTTTGATGATCATGTTCTATAGCTTCAAACTGCACTGAAGGTAATCATTCTTCCCAAAGTTCAACAAAATTTCCTTGGTGGCAAAAAAGCGCTGTCCTGGCATACGAAGTTTTTGTCTGCTCCTCGAAACTTCACCAATTACCCATAAAAACGAAAGCACGCTCGACAAAATTTTGTAGAATAAATATCAATGTTCTTGTATTGATTGAACAATCAAAAGTAACCCTCTCCGCTTCTAAAAAGCCACCGAAGATGACGCAATTTAACAGTAAAAAAAATAAAAATTCACGGAGTGTTGTACAAAAATATTTATTCACTTATAACAATACACAAAAAAGATCTAAACGGTGGGGAGGTGGCTGCCTTCGGCTCTGAAACCGTTCTCATCGGCGACGTAGTTGACGGTGTATTTTTGGCCAGAGACGGGGTCGACCCAGGAGAAGCTTCCTCGCATGACGAGGTGCTCGTTTTCCTGGCCTTCGTTCACAAGTTCGGCAGGTTCCTGGCTTGTTTCGCCGTTGGACGGCTCGTAAGCGTAATTGTACCCACCCACGCCGATGTTGTTCGAAGCAACCTCCTTCAGCAGCCTCACGTCTTCTTGGTGGCTGTTCCGGCTTTGCGGGGCAGCGCAGGCAAAAGCCACGAGGGCGGCGAACGCGATTATCTGTGATGCCGAATTGCATTTTCATACTATTTTGGAACGTTTACTGATTTACTGCAAAGTTCGAAGATGCCTAAAAGTTTCAAAATCCCCTAAACTTTGAAATTTAGAAATAATCGAAAATCTTGAAATATATTGA